>OVBJ01000645.1:0-46662 GCA_900406535.1 Noccaea bulbosa | reverse complement strand
TGTAAATCCTAAACCATCATGAATGAAATTTACTATTTCGCAAAAAAAAAATTTGGGACCAGACAGTACATTTGGGTATAAGACTCTGTTTATGTGCGTATACACATGACCAGTAAACGAAACATCCATGGACTATGGACAAACTAATTTGACATTAGTAGATGTATAGATTACTAATGTTAAAAAAATGACATTCAAATTAGCGAGAATTTGACCCTTAATCATTTTGGCAGTATATTTTTGAATGTCATCCACATTTTTAACAACTTATAAAAGGCATATTTTCATGTGGCTTTTCAAGAGAATAATGTTTAACAAAAAAAACCATATGATGACTTTCTATTGGAAATAGATAGTAATGCAATTTGCTTCATTTTCTTTAGGATATATATAAGTATATAACCAATAAAAATGTGCATGAGTTGATTGATACAAAACGGTGCGGATTGGTCCAATCCACTTCCCCGCGATCTCGCTTCGTAAAAGAAAAAGAGTTACTGAAACGTCATCATCTTTCATGGCTAATACATGAATCTAAAAAAACAAAACACTCTTTGGTATTGCCGTATTGTTTCCAAAAATCCTACTACTAATAACTTTTCAAACCATTCAAAAACCAATAATAAAGCGCTGTCGACATTTGCTGAATGATTTTTTTAAATAAATAAATCACAGCAGTACTCATTCTTTAAAAAAAAAGAAAAAAAAAAAAATTATGAGCATGAGCTCTCCATTTACATTAAAAAATTCAATACTCATTCTTCCAAAATAAAATAATAAAATTATGTATTCAAAGTTCAAACTCAGTCCATTTGATCACGAATTACCATTTCTCTCCAAATTGTATTTCCTTTTCAGCTAAATTACAATTTGTTGATCATTTCTTTACTTTTTAATTCAGTGGCGACTTTTTATTTATTTCTTAATTTGGTTTTGGTTACGAAATGATCATAGACAAACAAGAAAGTAATAAAACTGTTTCTAGTTAATTGAAGTTAATTAGAAAATCAAATCATAGTCGGAGAGAGGAGGCAACGAAGTTAATTAGAAAGAGAGAGAGAGAGAGAGGAAGACGAAGAAGACGAGGAAGAAGCAACCACGAAAGATCTTTGCACTGGTTCAGATTTTCTAGTCTTATTAGGAAGAAAGAAAAAGTGAGTGAAAACCAAACAGAGAACAAATCTGTGTCTTTCTCTAAAACCCCATTTCTCTGGAAAAAACTTGAGAAATTCAAATCATCTGAGAGAGAGAGAGACGGAGAAAGTTGCTTCATTTTTTTTGCGTCTTGATCTGTCATTGCCGTCAAGTTCTCGGCTCATAATCAGCTTCTTGCTGCAATGAGTTTATGTTAACTGGATTTTGTCTCTCTCTCTGCTCGGTAAGTTCCTGATTCTACCCAGATTTGGCTGTTTTCTCCGAGCAGGATCTCAACTTCTTTGAGCCAAACTTGTCTGTTTTATGAGTCTCTGATGTACTTGACTTGTTACTGGTTTTGAAGATCTTCCCTAAGCTTTATTTTCTGCGTTTTCTTTGTTTTTTCTTGATCGGTCTCTGTTAGAATTTCTCCGATCAATCGGAATTTCCAAGCGATTTGTTGATTTTTTAATTTTCTCGTAAGAAAAAGAGGCAAATGCGTTTGAATATATATATTTTTTTCTTCCTTTCCAGTTTTCTTGGTAGATTTTTTGAAATCCAAAATGTTAAACGATTCAGTTGGTCCGTTAAATCTGATAACACTGAGGCTTATTTTATTTTTACTAAATTTTTGAATTTTTGAATTTTTCTTTTTCACAAAATATTTATATTCTCTCATTCAAAAGATGGAAACTTTATGTTATGGAAATCTAATTGAGTGTTTTGGATTTCTGTACAGACCAACATTTACTGGGAATATGAAGACATTGAGCGACCATTGAGATTCTTGATGAAGAAGAAGAGTTGTTGACAAAGTTTCTGTATCTGTTCTTGAGTTTGAAGTAGTCAAGGGAATGGCAAGAGGTAGGATAAGATCAAAGCTGAAACTGAGCCTTATATACACATTTGGATGTCTAAGGCCAAGCGCAGACGAAGGTCAAGATCCACATTCAATCCAAGGTCCAGGATTTAGCAGGACTGTGTACTGTAACCAGCCTCATATGCACAAGAAGAAGCCTTTGAGATACCGTTCTAACTACGTCTCTACCACGAGGTACAATTTGATCACTTTCTTCCCCAAATGTCTCTACGAACAGTTTCACCGTGCTGCCAATTTCTACTTCTTGGTAGCTGCGATTCTCTCAGTGTTCCCTCTTTCGCCGTTCAACAAATGGAGCATGATTGCTCCACTGGTGTTTGTTGTTGGGCTCAGTATGTTGAAAGAGGCTCTTGAAGACTGGAGTAGGTTTATGCAAGACGTGAAGATCAATGCGCGGAAAGCTTATGTTCATAAAAGCGAGGGCGCGTTTCGTCGCAGGAAGTGGAAGAAGATTAGTGTTGGGGACATTGTGAAAGTGGAGAAAGACAGTTTTTTTCCTGCCGACTTGCTCTTGTTGTCGTCGAGTTATGAGGATGGGATTTGTTATGTAGAGACCATGAATCTAGATGGCGAGACGAACTTGAAAGTGAAAAGGTCTTTGGAAGTTACATCATCTCTGGATGACGACGAGTCTTTCAAGAACTTCACGGGGACAATACGGTGCGAAGATCCAAACCCGAGTCTTTACACCTTTGTCGGCAATCTTGAGTATGAGCGGCAGATATTTCCCCTGGATCCAAGTCAGATTCTGTTAAGAGACTCAAAGCTAAGGAACACGCCTTATGTTTACGGAGTGGTGGTATTCACAGGGCATGATACTAAAGTGATGCAGAACTCAACAAGCTCGCCTTCGAAAAGGAGCAGAATCGAAAAGCGAATGGACTATATCATCTACACGCTTCTCGTTCTACTTATCTTGATCTCTTGCATAAGTTCATCAGGATTTGCTTGGGAGACAAAGTTTCACATGCCGAAATGGTGGTACTTGAGACCTGATGAGCCTGAGCCCTTAACCAATCCCGCTAGCCCTGTTTACGCGGGAGTAGTCCATCTGATCACTGCTCTCTTGCTCTACGGATATTTGATACCAATCTCTCTCTATGTCTCCATTGAGGTTGTGAAAGTCTTGCAAGCAACTTTCATCAATAAAGACTTACACATGTATGATAGCGAGAGCGGGGTTCCAGCACACGCACGCACATCGAATCTAAACGAAGAGCTTGGACAGGTTGACACTATCCTTTCTGATAAAACGGGGACTTTGACTTGTAATCAGATGGATTTTCTGAAATGCTCCATCGCTGGCACTTCTTATGGAGTGCGTTCCAGCGAAGTGGAAGCTGCTGCTGCAAAGCAAATGGCTGTTGATCTTGACGAACACGGAGAAATATCCAGTAGAACAAGTACTCCAAGGGCGCAGGGTCAAGAAATTGAGGTAGAAAATGAAGCTGAGAATAGTCCTAGAATTCCTATAAAGGGGTTTGGTTTCGAGGATATCCGGCTGATGAGTGGGAACTGGTTGAGGGAGCCACATGCAAATGACATTTTGCTCTTCTTTCGCGTATTAGCTATCTGTCACACAGCTATTCCCGAGCTTAACGAGGAGACTGGTAAGTACACTTACGAAGCAGAGTCACCAGATGAAGCTTCTTTTCTTACTGCTGCTAGTGAGTTTGGTTTTGTGTTCTTTAAGAGAACTCAATCAAGCGTTTATGTTCATGAAAGGTTATCCTCTTCGGGGCAAACTATTGAAAGGTGAGACTGCTTAGAGATCTATTCTTAATCCTCTGATACTTATTGGTTTTAAGAACGAATCCTGAATATGTATCAGAAACAATGCAGGGAGTATAAAGTTCTGAATTTGTTGGATTTCACTAGCAAACGGAAGCGAATGTCAGTTGTTGTTCGTAACGAGGAAGGGCAGATTCTTCTGCTATGCAAAGGAGCTGACAGGTTAGATTCAAAGCTATAAAAGATAGCTTCCGTTTGATTTTTTTTTTACTGTCATATTCAAATAAGTTTCAAACAGTTCTTGTTGATGTATTATGCAGTATCATTTTTGAACGACTGGCCAAAAATGGGAAAACATACTTGGGACCTACCACTAAGCATTTAAATGAATACGGAGAAGCGGGGCTCCGTACTCTTGCACTCTCATATAGACAGCTTGATGAGGATGAATATTCAGCTTGGAACGCTGAGTTTCACAAGGCTAAAACTACTATAGGATCTGAGAGAGATGAGTTGCTTGAGAAGATATCGGATATGATCGAAAAAGACCTTATTCTTATTGGTGCAACTGCTGTGGAGGACAAGCTCCAGAAAGGGGTATGCATATATCAGACAGTACATCTTAGTTCCATCTCCTCCATCTTGTTTTAATCTAAGATTGAGTTTCCTTTTTAACTTGACTTAGGTGCCCCAATGCATAGATAAACTTGCCCAAGCTGGCCTCAAGCTATGGGTTTTAACCGGGGATAAGATGGAAACAGCAATCAACATTGGGTTAGAACGACTACCATACCTTGATGCAGGTTCATTCATCTTTAAAGTTCTTTGACCAACTTACTCTTTTGTTTTGAACTGCAGATATTCATGTAGTTTACTCCGGCAAGGCATGAAACAGATATGCATAACTGTGATGAACTCAGAAGGAGGATCCCAAGACTCAAAGGTATGGAAATTAAAATCATTTCCCTTTCACCATATGTGTAGAGTGATCTCTCTCCCCTCGACAGTTTGAAGTTTCATTTGATATGTCTGTTGATTTAATTAGGCTGTGAAGGATAATATCTTGAATCAAATCACCAAAGCTATACAAATGGTGAAGCTAGAGAAAGATCCACATGCTGCATTTGCTTTGATCATTGACGGGAAAACTCTAACGTATGCACTGGAGGATGAGATGAAGTATCAGTTTCTTGCTTTGGCGGTCGATTGTGCGTCAGTCATTTGCTGCCGTGTGTCTCCCAAGCAGAAGGCTTTGGTATTTTCCCCCTTTTCTTATCTTATGCCATGTATCTGAACACGTTGGCATGAAACTTCATGAGTTTCTTATGCAGTCTAATTTTTGTTTCGTTTTTTTCCAAAACAAGGTAACAAGGTTAGTCAAAGAGGGAACCGGGAAAACCACATTGGCAATAGGTGATGGTGCAAATGATGTTGGAATGATTCAAGAAGCTGACATTGGCGTTGGCATTAGTGGGGTTGAAGGAATGCAGGTTAGTATGGTCTCTTTAGAATGTATTTTCGTGTCCCAACTTGTAGCAAATTAATCTCATCTCAGCAATCTTTTTTGGTGCTGATGACTATCATTCCTCTGCAGGCTGTTATGGCAAGTGATTTTTCAATTGCCCAGTTCCGGTTTCTGGAAAGATTACTCGTCGTTCATGGACACTGGTGCTACAAAAGAATAGCTCAAATGGTAACATGTGTTTTACAAGATCCCCTCTGATTCTTTGCATCCTATTCTACTGTTACTCGTTATTGGTTTCTAACATACATTGCTCTGCATCCAGATCTGCTATTTCTTCTACAAAAACATAGCATTTGGTCTCACTCTCTTCTATTTTGAGGCGTTCACCGGGTTTTCTGGGCAATCAGTGTATAATGACTACTACCTATTACTCTTCAATGTCGTCCTTACCTCATTGCCAGTGATTGCCCTTGGAGTCTTTGAACAAGATGTTTCCTCTGAGATCTGTTTACAGGTAAGGTTTAATTATCTGCTGTTAGAAGTCAAAATCTTAAAACCTCTAGTAATCTCTCACTCACCACAACAACCGAAAATATAAAAAAAAAAAACTCTTTCTTTGTGCTGCAGTTCCCTGCGTTATACCAACAAGGGAAGAAAAATCTCTTCTTCGACTGGTATAGAATACTCGGCTGGATGGCAAATGGCGTGTACTCCTCTCTCGTCATATTCTTCCTCAACATCGGAGTCATCTATGAGCAAGCTTTCAGAGCCAGTGGCCAAACTGCTGACATGGATGCTGTCGGTACTACCATGTTCACCTGCATTATTTGGGCAGTGAATGTGCAAATCGCTTTAACCATGAGCCACTTCACTTGGATCCAACACGTCTTGATCTGGGGAAGCATTGGCTTGTGGTATCTGTTTCTTGCGCTCTACGGGATGATGCCTCCAAGTCTTTCAGGCAACATCTACAGAATTCTAGTTGAGATTCTTGCTCCTGCACCCATCTATTGGGTAGCCACATTCTTGGTCACAGTGACGACTGTTCTCCCTTACTTTGCCCACATATCATTCCAAAGATGCTTACATCCATTGGATCATCACATCATTCAAGAGATCAAATACTACAAGAGAGATGTGGAGGATAGAAGGCTGTGGACTCGAGAGCGTAGCAAAGCACGGGAGAAGACAAAGATCGGGTTCACAGCTAGAGTCGACGCCAAAATCAGACATCTACGGTCAAAGCTCAATAAGAAACAGTCGAATATGTCACAATCTTCAACTCAAGATACAATGTCGCCAAGATCATTATAGCTTTCCAAGGAATCTCTCTTTAAGGAGGTGGCCGCTGGGTTTTGATTCAGACTGGGGAGACAGGTCTTAAGATGCTGTCGTGTGTGTTTGACATGGAAGGAAGTAAAGAAGGAGAATTTATAGTGTGAGCTTGTGAAAGTAGCTGACTGATTGTTTGGGTTCTTTGTTGTATCAGAAACAGAACTACACATAGATTTTTTTTTGTTTTGTTTTTGTGTATACGTAGTACAGATTGCAACACCACAAAAAGTATCTTCCTTTGTTCCACTCTCAGATATTTTCTCACTGTTCTGACGGAAACATATTTTCCCATTATTACTGCTGATTACGATTTCAGAGAATGTTTGAGAAAGTTGATAAGCAAAGAAAAAAAGAACAATCTTTTGAGTGATAAAAGGTAATATATTCAGCAATCTAAAATGCTCTGCTTACACCTGATGAAAACAGAGGGATTATTTCTTCTTTCTCGACTTGGCAAGGGATCGAACATTGGTTGAAATTGCAGAAGATTCTCCCCAAGTTTTGCGGCCCTCCAGTAACTTGGCCGTCTCATTGATCCCGATATCACCAGTCAGCATTTTCGATAGATTCTCCTCCGCGAATTCACCCTTCTTCGTCAACCGATTCTAGAGAGAGAGAGAGAAAAAAACAAACAATTTGGACATCAAATCATTGCTCTAAGAGGGAATTACATCAAACAGATGGTGGGCTATACAATTATTATTATTATTCCGAGATTAACGAAATCAGAGTGGTACATTGCAACTACCGTGAATTTGATGTTTTTTTCTAGATTTTACCTGGTAGAGTCTGATGTACTTGGAGATCAATATATCGGTGTTCGAGCGAGGAAGGTTGGGAATACCCAGAAATGTTCCTACACCGGAAGAAGGAATCACCGGCGGTGTTACTAGAGACGACGGTGGTCTGTGTTGAGACGCGGACTGTGCGGCTGAGAACTGCTTATGTTGGAATTTCTTAGCGGCAGCCGTCGCCGTTCTCAAAACCTTACCCGCTTTGATCGCCATGGACAAGCACGACTATGGAATCTCCTCTCTCTCTCTCTCTCTCTCACTCTATAGATCTCCGTTTCTTAGAAGAAAAGCTTGAATGAAAAAGACTCTTACACCCTAAACCCTTACCAGTTACCACAATATTTTGCTCGTATCAATTTCACCCCCCTAATTAATATTAACCCATTTTAACCCCCAAAAATCGATCTTAAATCAATACAGCAGCAAACAAAATGAAGATTTTCTTAAGAAAATAATGGAAATTTTGGAAAGGAATTCACCTAATTTAATTTTATTCCTACCATAGTTTAATCTTGTACATGATTACATAGCTGAAGTATCACTTAGTACTGTATAAGGGTTTATCTAAAAGATTTAAATTTGCGTGGAGTCCAAGACTAACAAAGGGCGTATCTGAGAATAATATAGGATCAAATCAAATACTACAAGATTTAAATTTGCTATGCAAGTAAAATTTAATTCACCATAATGCAAAATTGTAAGCTCCTCCAATAGTCTCGAACCGAGGCGGCTAATATAGAAGTTAAGAACTAAACAAGTATCTATTACAGAAAGTTGACTTTGATACAAAGTTCTTAAGATATTAAGAATACATATTACAGAAAACCATATTTGGTTACTATCTTTTAATTTCTTTCTCATTTTGTTTTGTTTTTCGGTTATACCGAAAAGTGAAAACAAATAAAAAAATATGTTTTCTGCGCAGTAGATTTGAGATGAAAATGTACATAAAGTTTTTTGCCAACTGGTTCTCGATTAGTTGTAACTTGTAAGTGTAATAAGGCTGTTAATTAAATAACAGTTATAGGTTTCACAAGCAAATTAACGTAGAAGCCAAAATAAAGATACCGCCATATGAGCTTAAGAGGTCCATGAACCTTAAAATCTGTGATTGAAGAGAAATACCTTTATTCGAACAAGAAAAAAAAAGAGAAGAAAGACCTTCAAAAAAAAAAATTCATACAATAAAAATTTATACGGTACTTTCCAAACCATACCATAAACATATGTTTTGGCTAATTACCCAACGACCTATTTTTATTATGATAAATGAAAGAAGGTTAATATTACTTTTGTCCAAATATTTTTCCTAAGTAAAAAAACAAAGGAAGAAGAGAAAGCAAGCTAATAGCCTATTACTATTAGTATATATACCACCAAAACGAGAGAGCCTGAGGAAACTCCAAGAGATTCTGTGCTGCTTCTTTTGTTCCATCAGACCCAAGCCAATTCCACAATTTCTCCCTGAGAACCTGCAACGAAAACGAATCTGGAACTAATCAGGCACACCAAACGTCCCAAAGATATACTGTGAAAATGATGTCATGGTTACTTACATCTATCGTGCAGCTCTATCGCTATCTCTAGCATATACTCAGCTGCTTCTTTTAGTTCTTTCACCCTTTCTTCGTCTACAAAAGCTTCATCGAGCACATCTTCTATGCTGTCTACCTCCATGAGCTTAAAAGCTGCGGTTGCTGAAGATTCAACAACCCTCGTCTCTGAAACAGAGGGCTTTTGACTGTTTGTCTGCCGGGGTTTCACACTGATCTCTTTTGGTCTTGCCACAAGTGACGTTCTTGTTACCAAGCTATACCCATTCATCTTATAGAAGTTCTGCGTCTGTTGTGTGTATTGTTGCATTGTTGAAGAACCAAAACATATAAAGCATGAGGAAACAACACAGATCAAGAAAGGTAAAAAATAGAGGCTTGTTCGAGAGCAAGGCTTTCAAGACTTACTGCTCGTTTTAAGTGGCTAACCTTTACAAGTTTTTCCTGGGCAGCAAGCCTCCTCAATCTTGAACTAAGGACCCTTTTAAAATTTGGTGGCACTTCATGTCTTTGCTGCTACACACAATACCAGACCACTATCATGAACTTGATCATTACACATTAGCTGCTATTACAATAATATCGAATACCGAACCTAACAGAGCTTTAGTAGTTTTTTTCTAAAAGATAATCATAGTGGACTTCCATGCAATAACTAGGATCAAGAAAAGTTGAATAGTTTATGACTTTGCCAAGAGAACCCTAATGGTCAGAAGAAACGGATGAATAGAGATGACTCAAGCAAAATCTTTTGATTAGCAAAAGTAGCTAAAACCAAAGGTTCATTCTCATCTTTAAAAGGTACAGTGATTGGGTAGTTTGTTCAGAATCCTAGGTAACTCTGTTGATTATACTGCTCATCAGATTAGCTATGCTTTCAGCATTACAGAATAAGTAGCTCGCCATATAGACATTTTTTCCTAGATAAAAATTGCCGGAAAAAGAGCACAGAAAAGCGTGTCTAACCTCGATGAAGTTATAAATTGCACTGACATCGGATCCATCAGCATTCGGCGAGGCTGAAAGAGCTTCAAATATCATCCCATCATACCTTAACAAGACAAAAGGATCATCAGAAGCGTAACAATGCAAGTTGACTAGCAATTTACAGCACTTAAGAATCAAAAAGAATATTAAGTGCTGGCTCAGAGAAGAAGAAAATAACGAAAAATAAACCTGGGAGCATTCTTTGAATCGAACACAGTGTTACAAGTGTCGTCAATACTCAAATCAGAAGATCCGCTACGAGCAAGCTGAGAAACAGGAGAACAGTTAGCACTAGGAGTTGGAGTAATGATAGCATCAGCTGCAGCTTTAGCCAGATCAAAAGCAGCAGCTTTGATTTTTGGTGTCCGGATCTTATCCTTTGAGCCTTGAATGCCAGGGGCAACACTTAGGTTACGCCATTTATCCTAGAAAACATGAAACATGGGATGATTAAGATTTCTTGATCAAAGGTTACCAATAGGGGAGACAATGGTAATTTTCAAAGACTGAATAGGTGAAACAAAACCAAGACAGTAAATTCCAGCTCAAAGTTCAGACTCAACAATACTTTCTTTAGGTCTGATAATTTGTGTTCCTCTCTCGATTTTCAGGTATCAACAAATCCTATGACATAAGAGGCAAATTAGCAAAGATCAAGACCTTCTCTCAGGTCAGCAGAAAGATTAATTAGCAGGAAGCCACCATAGACAACAAAATATATAACTGGGCTCACTTTTTTGATGCTACACAAGAAACAGCGCAGTCAACCTGCTCACTTGACTGATCAGAGTCCAAAACCCAATAGAAACTCAAATTAAGAAAATGTTCAAGTTTTAATCTTTCCTCCGGGAACTAATACTTAACAATAAAGCCACTAAAGTTCAAGACTATTGATGCATAAACAGTCAATTTCCAGAGAGTAGACGTAACACATCGCACTTTAATTCCCAAAAGTTTTCTCAAACCAAACAACGGGAGGAAGGTTAATCCCATGAATTTTTTTCCAAAATTTTGCAACACGGATATACAAAATTAAACCGAAGTAACTCAATTCGACGTACCCAATTACGAATTTTCATTTCTGTTGTGCCTCGAACTCGATAAATTAGGGTTTTCTATGTTTGAACAAGAGCAGTATAAAGAAGTAAATGAGAAGAAGGAAATTGAAGACCTTGAGGTCGATATTGGAGCGATTACAGAGCTGTTCAGCGAAATCAGAGTCGCGAAGAATATTCTTCCACTTTCCGGGGCCGTGCTTCCTAACTCCGGCGAGCAACGTCTCCTCCTCCTCCGCCGTCCACTTTAGCTTTTGGTTTCCCATCTCTACGCTTCTTTGATTGCCTCTTCGCTCTCCTTGCAGCTTTGTTTGTGTATGCACACACAGTCGATGTGATATCGGAGACAAAGAACCTCTCGTCGCCGATTCTTCGGCAGGCCTTATTCCCAAAAACAACTTGCCTTATTTTTCAGGATTGTTTCTAAATCCCCAAAAAAATCTTCCTTTTTTATTTTATTTTGTCAAGATCTCAATCTACAAAGTGGTTGTTATGGTAAGTTTGCAATTTAAGATGCATATAGTCTAAATGTTTGAATTATATGGGGTCAAAAATGGAAATAGCTTAAGAACAGGAAATATTTTGGGTTAAATTATTATAAATAAAACAGCAGGGGTCAAATTCGAATTAGCCACAAAATCTTGGGAAACCCTAAAACTTCTCCATTCTGTAACAATCACATCATAATAATTCAGTAAGCTTTCTTTCTCTAACTCCGTCGCATCTTTCGCAATCACCTCCTAAACCCCTTCCGTCTTCTTCTAATGGCGGCCAATCATAGCTCGGACGGCGAAAACACGCGTCTCTACAATCCTTACCAGAAATTTGATGTCCCGGTCAATCCTCAGTTACTATACAAGCTTCCTGTTTCTCCGGAATTCCTCTTCACGGAAGAGTCCCTAAAAAAGCGTCGATCTTGGGGAGAAAATCTCACGTTCTACACAGGGACGGGTTATCTCGGCGGCTCTGTAGCCGGCGCTACAGCTGGGCTATTCTCCGGTGTCAGGAGCTTCGAATTTGGGGACACGGCTAAGCTGAAAATCAACAGGATCCTGAATTCGTCTGGTCAAAAGGGTCGCGCTTGGGGTAACAGGATCGGGGTGGTTGGGTTGATCTACGCAGGGATTGAGAGTGGCGTGGTGGCGTTTACTGATAGGGACGATATCTGGACCAGCGTGGTGGCTGGTCTCGGAACCGGAGCGATCTTCAGGGCAGCGCGAGGGGTGAGATCCGCGGCTGCGGCTGGTGCTCTTGGAGGAATAGCGGCTGGTGCGGTTGTGGCGGGGAAGCAAGTTTTCAAGCGTTATGCTCACATATGAAGAACAGGAGCGAGCGAGCTATATGGGAATCATAAAAATCAGAGCTTTAGGGGTTTCTAGTGTAGAATTTCTGGATTTCATATAGCATAAGTTAACCTACGAACCATTTTATATAATTATAATGATAAAGGTTTCACCTTTTGGTGTTTCGAATCTTCGTGAGTTGTTGTGTTGATCATGCTTCTACCTTTTGATTTTATCCTCCGTTCTTGCTTCTTTTTAAACGGTATATAGAGTGTTAACACTACATGATTGTTCGGCTGTGTGTTATTCACCAACGTCGAGTTCTCAAATGTTAAAATAGTTGGGCGTCTAATCTCTATTGGCGTTTCTGAGCTCTCTAAAAGCTCTTGCGACTTTCTTTTTGTCTGTTTGTTCACACATGATCGGAATCCTAGTTTTTTTTGTTTCTCATTCTTTTACCTCGCCGGACTTTCTCTTGAAGCTTTTCGTCTCATCTCTGGAAATTCTGCAGGTAACGACTTTAACTACATGTTTCATGATATATTTGGATCTGTTGTCAACTTATGCTTGTTTTGCTCTCAAGTCGCAAGTATGTTTCTTTGTGCATATGTGTATCAAGTCTAAGCTCGTGTTGTCTCTAATTAACAAAGTGCCTTGTCAGCTAGCGTTGCCTGTGTAGCTCCGACAATTATTCCCTCAATTCTGGTTTTGCCAAGATTTTTGCGTGTGACTGTTCTCCACAATTTTTCCAAGCAAAGAAGCTCTAATCATACTCTCAAATTTTGGTCTGTGGAAAGATTTTTATTTGCTATAGTCTATAGATGGAATGTTCGTGCGTACTTGATTTTATAAAAGTAATTATTTTCAGGCAAAAAATATAGTGTTTCATATACAAGATAGGAACTCCGAGACTATGGGAGATTAACATTGAACTTTGGGTAGAGTACAAAGACATGAAAAGACCAACAACTTCCTTTGGCATTGGCTTGTTCATAATCATTGTGATCGCTTTCTTACGGAGGCTTAAACTAAGCAAGTTCATGGCGGATCTCAGAGATAGCCAATGTCGCTTCACTTTGATCTACGTTGAAGTTCCAATTTTTTTGTCAATAGGGTTTCTCATTGCATCCTCTGTCTACATAGCAGATAAACATGATTGAAACAAAGACTCAGGAATCAAAAAAGTCTTAATTTTGGTGTTAGATAGTCATTAACATTATTTCATTTTTCAAACACAGATTATAAAATCTGATATTGCAGTTTCTTGGAAACCAACCTAAGAGGAAGATGTTGGGGGAAGTGGAACCGAATTGTGAGCAAGTGACACAGGATATGTTTTACCAGAGTTATGTACTTCAAGATCCTCTGTTCCAAACTCTCTTAGCTTGCTGAGTGCGGGCAACAGAACGGAAGCAAGATCAGGTCTGTCCTTTTTCCGCAGCTCGCAGCACTGCAATGCCAATTGAGCTAGCACCATAGTCTCTTCTTCAGGCCAGTCTGATATTTTTGGATCCAAAACTTCTCTTAGTCTCTTTTTCTCAATTGCTTTCTCTACTCTATGGCTTAAACCCATTGCTGGCATCGCTGTGATGATTTGCAGAAGCACCACACCAAATGAGTACAAGTCAGACTTCACTCCAAGCATTCCCGTTTGCTGGTACTCGGGGTCAATGTAACAAAATGTACCTGTTTCAGCGATTAGGTCAACGTTAGGACGTCATGGCAAAAATTAGATTTGCATGATTGGTTTTTAGGTAAAATGAAAGTGTTACCAGCTGCGGCAGTCATGTGATATTGGCTGAAACTATCAGCAACAGCAGGAGGAACCAACCGAGCTAAACCAACGTCACTGATTTTGCTATTGAGATGTCTGTCTAGCAGAATGTTTGCTGGCTTCAGATCTCGATGAACTAGCGGCTCAGGTTTGGCCTGGTGAAGGAAAAGAAGTCCTGTGGCAATCTCAGCAGCGATTCTGAACCGTGCTCTCCAAGATAATGGTGGAGAATTGTCTTTGCACAAGAGACGATCTTCTAGTGTTCCATTTTCCATGTACTCATACACAAGGCAGCCATATTCGGGACAGGCACCGAGGAGGATCACCATGTTAGGGTGTCTCATGCAGCTTAGAACCTCAATCTAGTGAGAAAGAAAGAAAACAATGTGTATTAGTAAGGAGAAGACATTATATATATAAGGATGATGTCACTTGTCTGATGAATATTATTACCTCTTGTTGGAACTGTTTGAGGCCTTGCGAGACATCTGATTTCAAGATTTTGATGGCAACAGCAGTGTTATCAAGAACGGCTCTATAGACAGGTCCATACCCTCCTTCCCCAATCTTCAGAGCATCTGAGAAACCGTCGGTTGCACCTTCGACATCTCTGATGCTGTATCGTCTATAGGATACGTTATTGGCCATTTTCTGTTCGTTGAACTTGGCCTGCATCTCCACAAGTCTTCTCTTCTGGATCTCCATTTCCGCAAGACGTTGTTTCATTTCAGCTGCTTGGATCGCACTCTGTGATTTATGCTTATCCATCTCAGACAATGCCCTAAGCATCTCTCTTGCCTTTTCTTCCTCAGCCTCAGAAGTAGCTCTAGGCCCTTGAAGATGAGGGGCCTACAAGCATTCATTCAATGTCTGGTATTAGGCGCACATCTCTAAAAACGTTTTCAAGGAAACATCCACATGAAAGTAAGTGTCTTACACTCTCTCTGCCCATGGAAGCATTAAACTGTTGCAATTCGTGTCTCAATCTTCTCACCTCTGCTTCAAGATTTAAATTCTGAGCATATTCATGAACAAATAACACGAACATCTCAGTATCCTGCACTCGACATTCTGCATACCCTAAACACCAAAATCTACGTTTCTGAAACGTGTTTTGTTACCTGGTATTCAGTGAGATTGCCTCCAGATAAGCTGTCCTCTCCATCGATTATCTCAGACTAGAGATTCGAAAGAAAATGTCAAAAACGCTAGGCAACTTTGGTCTTTGGAGGTAGTGAAAACATGGATTTGAAAACGTGATAAGAGTACTACTAACCAAGGATGTGGAAGAGTGGGAGCTTCCTCCATAGGTGGATCGTCCTAGGATGCTGTAGAAACTCGCATTTGATTCAACACTGTGACCGCTGGGAGATAATTCATTGCTAAACTCTGACGGAGAACTCCTATTAAAAGCTGGCTTGTAATGAGATGTGGGTGGAGAGAAATCTCCGTTCAATGCAGGAGATGATGATCTGCAAGAATGTCAAAAACCAATGACTCCTTTGAAGCAAAAAAGGGCATTCATTCACCAGACAGAACCAGAACCAGATGAAAACTCGTTTACCTTCCGGATTCACTAGAAGAAGTGGAACTTGTTGGGCCAGGATCTGATACCATAGAGAGTAGTCCGGGTTGTTTTGTAGGGTGTGGAGAGTGTTGAGGTGTCTGAGGGCGACTCGCGGATCTGCTTGTTAAGAGCTTCCCTTTAGACACAATAAAGACAGCACATGTGTCTGGTGTTGTTTTAAGCAGAGTCATTGGCACATCTGCGCTCTTGAACTTCCTGGTTAAGACCATCACATAGAGATACTTTTAGCATTCATGTTTGAGATGAAAGTCAGGTTATATATGAGAGAAAAAGATAGAGACTTGAGGAAGGAGTTTCGCGCAGAGGCTCCAAGGACTATGTTTGCAATGGAGTTGTTGTTGATGTAGTCAACAATGGCACTTGAGATGTCAATATCGTGGAGAAGAACCTCCGTTGCTATAATCTGATAAAACAATTATAAATATATTTATATGTGCTCAGGTTTATAATAATGTAAATGTGATTGTTGTTGGGAGAAAGAGAGATTTGATCTCTGACCCCTTTTCGAGCACAGAATCCTCTGAAGGGAAGGAAGAATTGATGCGCCTCTTCTTGGTTGTCATGTGGTGCTTCTGTGTTCTCTCCTGCACCAATTCCTGTTTCAACACTTTTCATTAGATTGATTGATTGATTGATGATAGAGATTATGATGATGATAGAGATGTTTACTTAATTTGGTTTGAACATGGAGAAGGATACAATTTGGAGAATCGACGACAATATTCTCAACAGCCCACTTCAAAGCGTGTTGGCTGTTTTTATCTTTATCAATAGCTATGACCGTATTTGGTTTGCTGTCTTTTCCTTTTGCTCTTCTTGCAGCCATCTTCTGTCGCCTTAAGAGTAGATAATCTCTGAAACTTGTTTCTCAAGAAACATATAAAATACTTTTGTGGTCTGTTACCCTCAGACCGAAGAATTGAGGAGACCGAATGACTATAAAAATGGGGAAGAAATTAAGAAGAGGAGAGGAGAGAAAACAGATTTGAACGAATTCAAATCTGTTTCCTTGAACAACAAAAGCAAAAGAGAACAGATTTGAACTGTTTTGTTATTTGGGGAAATTTAAAGCTTTTTAATGGTTTTTTGCAACTTTGCTAAATTTAGGGGTTTAAGGAGGCTTTTAATTTTAGTTTGACCACTTATCTTTAGAAAGTATTTTTGGAAATTCCATCTCATATCTTGTAAATGGTCATACATCTTTTCACAACATCTTGAAAATTGTATTAGAAGAAGTCTTCTGTGCAATGCAAAGATTAAAGCTAAGCATCTTATTTAATTATTGGCAAAGTCTTTACCTTTAAGAGGGGAAAGGACACGCGGCAACAATTTTGCCATTAGTGGATAGAAGAAACATAAAACAACTAGAAATCCGAAAGCTTAATTAGTTGTTTAATTGATTGGATCATCAACGTGTTAATATCAAGGTCGTTGTCACATAAAGAATTTGGGATTCCGTGGAAAGCTAAATTATTCATTATCTTTTTTTTTCTGTTTATCTTTTTTATTTTGGGTAAACCATTAGATCCAGGAGAACCCATGTTTCGTTTTGGAAAGATAAAGATAAAGGTTTCGACTTTTTTGGTTTTTGTTTTTGGTTCTTCTTGTGTGTGATTCATGTCCCTGATTTGAAGTCCTCTCTGTTTTTTTTATCCTTGCTCTATCCTCTGTTTTTGTTTTCGATAAAGTTTTGAGCTTTGGTGTCATCTTTAGTGATCTCCTTACAAAAAAGGCTGAAATTTGGGGGGTTTCTAATCAGGGATTGGGTGAGATATTGAGTGTATGGCGCTTCTGATTCGGTGAGCTCAATAAATCTAAAGGATCTCAGGAGTGATCAAAATCCCGCAAGATACAGAGGATCCGTCGCATAGATCCGTCAGATCTGTTCACCGGAGGTACGCACTTCTTCTTGATTCACTACTCTGTTGCTAAGTTAGTGTAAAAAACGGCTGTTGGATCGCTGTGGGAAGCTGAATTGGATGTAGTATCACTAATTTATCACCAGACCATGGCATAGAGAAGAAGATGAAGATTATTGAACCGTGTTGCAGCCGTTAAGCAGCACAGGAGCTCATGGAAGAGATTACACCTGCAGTTGCACTGACTTTGAGTATAGCCAACACGATGTGTGAATCAGGAATCTCGTCGACTTTGAAGATTTCCCAGCTGGAGAATGTTACTGATGCAGTTGACATGTTGTGTGATCAGAAAGGTCAAAGCTATAGTAACGGAGAGGTTGATTATATGATGGAAGATGTTTCAGAAGAAGCAGAAGAGAAACGTTTATCTGAAGCGAGAAGCTTGTCTTCTTCTGCTAATGATTTTGGTGGAAGTGTCCAAGAATCAGAAGAAGATGATGTACTAGTATCTGATGCGACTGTCATAAGCGAGGGTTTAATAGTCGTGGACGCTAGGTCTGAAATAAGTTTTCCAGATACAACTGAAATAGACAACGGGCGAGTTCTTGCCACGGCGATTATCTTGAACGAGACAACCATAGATCAGGTTCCCACAGCAGAAGTCCTTATTACGAGTCTGAATCACGATGTGAATATGGAAGTGTCTGCTTCAGAGGTAGTCATTAGGTTGCCTGAAGAAAACCATAACCTAGCAAGAGGAAGCAGGAGTGTCTATGAACTAGATTGTATACCTCTTTGGGGCACGGTTTCAATTTGCGGTGGAAGGTCTGAAATGGAGGATGCTGTTAGAGCTTTACCTCATTTTCTGAAAATACCGATTAAAATGCTTATGGGAGATCATGAAGGGATGAGTCCAAGTCTCACACACCTCACTGGTCACTTCTTTGGTGTGTATGATGGCCACGGAGGTGCTCAGGTATGGTGTAATTTGCAAATCTTTATACTGGTTTCAGCAATAGAGAGTTTGTCCAACTCTAAACCCGGAAGATGTTTTGAAATTTATGTTTTGTTGCCATAGGTTGTATGTATATATGATATGGGTTTTGCTGGAAACGGGATTCTTTGCAGGTTGTTATGTAATATATGATGGCTTTGGTGGAAATGGGATTCTTGCAGGTTGCTGATTATTGTCATGATAGAATCCATTTTGCTTTGGCTGAAGAAATCGAACGGATCAAAGAGGAATTGTGCAAGAGGAACACTGGCGAGGGCAGGCAGGTCCAGTGGGAGAAAGTCTTTGTCGATTGTTACCTAAAGGTTGATGATGAGGTCAAAGGGAAAATCAGCAGACCTGTTGTTGGCTCTTCTGACAGGATGGTTCTTGATGCTGTTTCCCCAGAAACCGTCGGATCAACTGCTGTGGTGGCTTTGGTTTGCTCATCACACATAATTGTCTCAAACTGTGGTGATTCAAGAGCGGTTCTACTCCGCGGCAAAGACTCTATGCCTTTATCAGTTGATCACAAAGTAAAGAATCCTCCTTTTCCCTCAACAGTACTTCAATCTAAACACAAAGTTTCTTACTTCTCATTCATACAGAGCTAATGATATTTCTCTCTCCTTTTGCAGCCTGACAGAGAGGATGAATATGCAAGAATTGAGAAAGCTGGAGGAAAAGTTATACAATGGCAAGGCGCTCGTGTTTCTGGCGTTCTTGCCATGTCCAGGTCCATTGGTAGGTCAAAGTTGCAATTACTACCTGATATAGTCTCTGCCAAGTCATTAGATCTTCTCAAGAGGGTTTCCTATGAATCTTTTTCAGGTGACGAATATCTGGAGCCATATGTAATACCAGACCCTGAAGTGACGTTTATGCCAAGAGCAAGAGAAGACGAGTGTCTTATATTGGCCAGTGATGGACTTTGGGACGTGATGAGTAACCAAGATGCTTGCGAGTTTGCAAGGAAACGGATCTTATGGTGGCACAAGAAGAACGGAGCATTGCCTTTAGCTGAGAGAGGTGTAGGGGAAGACCACGCTTGCCAAGCCGCGGCTGATTATCTCTCCAAACTCGCTCTTCAAAAGGGAAGCAAAGACAATGTCTCCATCATAGTGGTCGACTTGAAAGCTCAAAGGAAGTTCAAGACTAGATCTTGAAACAAGTGTACGCTCTCTTTCACTATTATTATTTCTTATTTGTTAATTTCCACGAGTTTACATAAAAAGAATAAAAACTGATATGTTGGGGGAAGAAGAATTAAGACCTTGATGATGCATAGCTAAAGTCCATTCCTTTTTCTCATGGACTTGAATGTGTATGTTTGATATATGCATAAGAAGAATAGAAGAAGAAATGTTTTATTTTTGGTTTTATAACTTTTATGTTGGGATATTTACAAAAAGTAGATGGGATATGTTGTAATATTGGAGATGTGGCTAAAGGAAAATGTAATTGAAATCTATTTCACATCAACCTTGATACTTCTCTGTAATTTATTTTCCTCTTTATATATATGTATTAATTAATTAATACTTGTAGCAGAGTAATTATTGTCTTTTTCTTGTCATACAAAAAGTAACATTGATACCAAAATGATTTTACAAAACATAACAATTAAGATATAAAGGGGTTTCAAGAGGGTGAGCTCGTAAGTTGTAACATATAGAATTCTCCTGCTGTTTACTATAGAGTAGACTAGAGAGTAGATTTATAAAATATTATTTTTGGAAAGACCTAAAAGTTGGGGACATTATAAGATAAAAGAGTTTAAACTAATCAAACAGAGACCTTAACTGATGGATAGATGGGTCAGAGCGACAAAAAGAGATAAATAACCGATAGGTTCGTGTGGTGTGTATTGTCTCAAACAATGTGCTGAGCCAAAGTAAGGATCTTGAGCTGTTGTCTGATGCGCATCTCGTGAGGGACAGGACCAAAGACTCTGGTACCAGTGGGTTGGTTATACTCAAAATTCTTCTTTTTGCCATCTGAATTCTTCTTCTCCTTCTCCTTGTGAGTTCCAACAATTACAATAGCATTGTCATCAAACCTGACTTGGCTTCCATCAACACGCCCTTTCTGCATCGCAGCACGCACAACCACACCGTACACGACCGTCGTTTTCTTCACTTTGCCATTTGGTGCCGCATCTTTCACTGAACCAACAATGACATCGCCAAGTCTTGCTCCTTTCTTTCCCCTTCGTGATTGAATGCACATCACCTTCTTTGCACCAGAGTTATCCACAACTTTGAGAACCGTCCCCATTTGAATGAATGTCCTTTGTTGCTGCTGCTGCCAATTGGAAAATCATCAGGACACACAGCTCTCAAGGGTTTTCTCTCAGAATGTAAAAGGAAAAGTTCATTGAGATTTTGCAAAATATATGGTGAAGAGGATTGACCTGAGAGAGGATGCTTCCATTCATCAGTCCATTGGAGGAATTCGTCAAACCAGTGAAAGCATTGCTAAGCCCGCCAAGTAATGAACGTCCTCCTGCTCACAATGTGGATAAAATCATCACATCGAGACAAAAAAAAGGGAAAAGAGATTGGAGCATAAGTTAGTGATATGAAACAACAAGAACAAAAGTTTGACTCTTTAGTCTGCATTCATGAAGCAAGCAACGTCCATGACTCAAAAATCAGTAACAAAATTGTGTGAAACCTACAATTTAACTATATTCTCGAAGATCTGATCTTTTTGTTTGCCAGCAAAACTCACAAGAGTGTAGAAAATTTTATCAAATTCCCACGGTTATTAACAATCAATGTTGCACAAGATCTAACGGTATCAGTACATAATTTACTTCTTGGTACAGTATAATAATATATATATATATAAACCCAAAATTGGAATAAAACAGTCGCTATAAGAAGGCAAAGGGAGATGAAAATGTACCTTTGGAGAGTCTGGAAGCTAAAGCTGCCGCCATTTCTGTAACTTGAGTGTGTACAAATGTTTTGATAAAAAATGGCTTAAGACAGGTTCTGAGAGAGTACAAATTGTGCCAACTACATAGATCCCCGAAATTAGGGTTCGTACAGCGAGCAAAGTGGGCTTGTGCGATAGTAAGCAAAGGTTATTATAAGTAAAAGCTATTGGGTAATCAAAAGTGAGCGTGCCGGAGTGGTTATCGGGCATGACTAGAAATCATGTGGGCTTTGCCCGCGCAGGTTCGAATCCTGCCGCTTACGTTCTTTTTGTTTTTTTTTTTTTTCCTAATTCATTTCACGGAAATAAATATTTCTATACTAAAAAGTAAATGGATTAATTTTGCATATTTTTAAATTTAAAACTGTAACAATTATGGGCCACACACATATTTTCCTATATTCATACATTTAATTTTCCCTACTATTCATACTCAATACACCCAGATTACTCTGAACAATTCTTAAAGTAATTTCCACTTTTCCAGTTTATTTCCCTCCTCCTCCTCCTAAATCTTGCAGGCATACAGACTGTACAGTACAGAATAGGGAATACAGATGCTGATGATAATATTTTGAAATTTTCTTAATCAGAAGAAATTTTAACCGCTGAGATGAGTAGCTAGTTTGAAATCTCATCTGGATTAATAACGTATAGTTCACCGATGCCGTCCATTTTCAAGCAACTATGGGAGATGGGGCCCACTACTATCCTTATCAGACAATACAAAAAGCCCCAAATTTGGTGAAGCGGAGCTCCAACCAAAATCAAATAAACGAAACGCTTTTGAAACTCTCCACCTTTGAAGACACTCGGAGAGATTACAGACACCGATTCAAAATCCAACCCCGGAGCAGAAAGGCCTTTCCTTTCGAGAGATTTCCGGTGAAAAGACGTTGACTTTAAACACCCCCGAGTCTCTCTGGAGAGGACGCACAAGCTCGGGAACTAGAGATTCTGCTCTAAATTTCGTTCTGTGTTATTTTCCCCCTTTTCTATTAAATGGTGAATTCAAATTTCCCCCTTTTACATTTCTGTTTATCCGAGCGGCGTTTTCGGTCTCTCCTCTCTTTGAAATGTTTATTAGCCCCCGCTTGCTTGTTTCGTTTAAGTTGTTGCATTTGCTTACCTTTCTGTTCTCTTTTCTCGAGACTCTAGTTCTTGATCTACGATTGTTTTGACTTCGGCGAGATTTTGGTTTGACTATGTCTAGCTCGGTTCGAAAAGCTTTCTCTTAACTTTTCTTCAAAAATCTCGTTTTTAAACATTACCCTGAAGCTGCAGAATAGATAATTTGTGGCCGGTAAACCCGATAAGTTAGTGGAGGCAATGATGCTGATGTTGTTAAATGCAATATAATGTTTGCAGGCTGCTCCAGTCATAATTGTGGGCTCACATGTGTGGGTTGAAGATCCGGATTTAGCATGGATAGATGGTGTAGTCACTCGAATCGATGGTGTAAACGCTCATGTTAAAACTAACAAGGGGAAAACCGTAAGTTCCAGTTTTCATTTTACTTGTATTCAACAAGCTCTTATGTGGGTGTAGACTAAAGAGTTTGAATATAAGTGAGCTGACATTGAGAAACTTGTACATTTGATTTTGGAATGGGATACTGTCATAGTAACCTTATAACCCTAGATCATTAGTTTTTTCCTTCTCTGTTGGAAGTAGATGTAGGTCTATTGTGCTTTAAGTGCTATGATCAAACCAAATAATATAATAAATAGAGGAAAAAGACCTAGAAAGAAAGTTATCTCTATGGATTAAATGTCAAAATTGAAAGTGTTTTCTCGGATCTATGGAGTATATTAAGCTCACAAGCTTTTCTTTTTGGCAGTTGTCTTGATTTTTGTAAGAGCTGTTATACGTGATAGGGAAACAACTTAATGTAGTAAAATGCAGCGTGAGATGTAAAAGCACAATGTCTCTCATGCTTATCTGTTGTCAAAATATATGCTGTTAAGTTCTTTGTCATCAAGTATAAATGTTCGCACTTTCTTGTTGGCCATGGTTCTCCTCTCATATCCTCATGTCCTATGGGTTTCAGGTTGTGACGAATGTATATTATCCCAAGGATACTGAAGCTCCACCTGGAGGTTTAGATGACATGACAAAGCTTTCATACTTGCATGAGCCTGGGGTCTTACAAAACCTGAAGACGAGATATGAACTTAATGAAATCTACGTAAGAAATCTTTCCCATTTTCCAGCATCTCTTACTTTTTGTAGCTGGAAAGGAAGTCATTTGAGATAAGATGTGATACTAATAAGGTTTGTGTTGCTGCTGTAGACATATACGGGGAATATCCTAATTGCAGTTAACCCGTTCCAAAGGCTGCCTCATATTTATGAAACCGATATGATGGAACAGTATAAGGGAATTAAACTTGGAGAACTAAATCCTCATGTTTTTGCAATCGGCGATGCTGCATACAGGTTTGTGCATGTTCACATCCATCTTTATCATACTTCTAGCTGTTTTGTGAGATAATTTGCTGATTTTGTCGAGGTTGTGATAATAGGGCAATGATTAATGAAGGCAAAAGCAATTCGATTTTGGTAAGTGGAGAAAGTGGTGCTGGTAAAACCGAGACGACAAAGATGCTCATGAGGTACCTTGCCTTTCTGGGAGGAAGGTCTGGTGTAGAAGGACGGACAGTTGAACAGCAAGTCTTAGAGGTTTGTTTTAGTCTTTCATGAGTAATGATGATTATTCCATATATGGTTGTATACAACTTAATGCTTATATTCCCACTGAAATATTGCAGTCCAATCCGGTTCTCGAAGCATTTGGCAATGCCAAAACTTTACGGAACAACAATTCGAGGTGCATTTACCCTCTTTCCTATTTATCAGCTTAGTTCACTAACTAGTAGTTAGTGAATTATCAGCTTAGGTCATTGTTAAAGGCTTGGTTCCTTCAGAAATTTAAATGTTTTTATTATTCCAGTGATAACTCGTACTGATTTTTTTTTGGCCGTTTTCATTGTTCTTAATGGCACCCCCTCGCAGTCGTTTTGGTAAATTTGTTGAAATCCAATTTGACAAGAATGGAAGGATATCAGGGGCAGCTATTAGAACTTATCTGCTTGAGAGGTCCCGTGTTTGCCAAATCTCAGATCCTGAAAGAAACTACCATTGCTTTTACCTTCTTTGTGCTGCTCCGCCAGAGGTATCTCACAACTTTTTTTTCTTATTGATTCATTATGTGCATGTTCATCCCATCCCTATATCGTACTCATTTTTTCTACTTTCTTGGTTATCTTGCAGGATATAGAGAAGTACAAGCTGGAAAAGCCACAGTCATTCCATTATCTAAATCAGTCAAGCTGTTATGAACTTGATGGTGTTAATGATGCTAGCGAATACCTTGAAACCAGAAGAGCTATGGATGTAGTTGGAATCAGTAATGAAGAACAGGTCCGAAAATTGATGTGTTGAAGAGGTCAGGTTTCCGCTCTGCTACTTTCGTGTTAGAGTCTGACATCTAAAGTAATATTTTTCAGGAGGCAATCTTCAGGGTGGTGGCTGCAATTCTTCATCTTGGTAACATTGATTTTGGAAAGGGAGAAGAGATTGATTCCTCGGACATCAAGGATGAAAAATCGCGATTTCATCTTAACATGGCAGCAGAGCTACTTATGTATGCTCAATCTTTTCTTACTATATCTGAAACTATTTGTCCATTTCTGGTTCAGTGGATTATTCATTGTTCTATGTATTGTCCACTTTTTTTGACAGGTGTAACGCCCAGAGCCTAGAAGATGCTCTTATTAGGCGTTTGATGGTTACACCTGAAGAGATTATCACGAGAACGCTTGATCCCGACGATGCAATTGCGAGTAGGGATACACTGGCCAAGACAATATATTCTCACTTGTTTGACTGGTGAACATATTCAACCAAATTCCCTCTTCCATTTCCCAGTCTGGCATTACATATGTACATTTTTTTCATAATGCATTTTATCCTATCGTTTACAGGATTGTGAATAAAATTAATACTTCCATCGGGCAGGACCCAAGGTCAAAGTCGATTATTGGAGTTCTGGATATCTATGGGTTTGAAAGTTTCAAATGCAATAGGTATTGTTTTACGTTCAAAATTTTTTTGCTTTCACCTTTAATGACTGAAAAATGTATATTTATGATTAAGTTCAAATTTTCACGGTCACTATTTCTTCTGCAGCGTCTCAGAATTTTATAGAAAAGATTTAGATGTGAAGTTTCCTTAAATTAAGTGTGTGTTATATATAGTTTTATATAATGTGTGTCAAGATGTTTGAAGGTCACTGCTAGCCGTGGAAAGCTAGCAGTTTTTTTTATTGTCGAAGTTGTAGTTGATTTCATGTATGGTTTATTATGCAGTTTTGAGCAATTCTGCATCAATTTTACGAATGAAAAACTGCAGCAGCATTTTAATGAGGTTAGTATTTTCTATTGCACTAATTGATCAGCTCCTTTGGTTATTTTGATAAGTAGATCGTACTTATTCTTATATCACTATTTGCAGCATGTTTTCAAGATGGAGCAGGAAGAGTATTCCAAAGAGGAGATCGCTTGGAGCTACATAGATTTTATTGATAACAAAGATGTTCTTGAATTAATTGAAAAGGTATGTTTCTCCTAAACCTAACCAGACTTACATTTCAGTTTGTGATATTTGATTGCCTGAAGGTAACCATATTAGGGTTTAGGAGCAGAGGTCTTGTTCACTGCACAATTCTAAAATGGTTTCCCTTTTCTTATGTTGAAATTGTGTGTCTTCATCAGAAACCAGGAGGCATTATTTCACTTCTAGATGAAGCCTGGTATGCTTTATCTTTCTCAGATTGACTTGTGTGCCTTTTTAATAATCCTATCCGCTCATGTTTTTTGTTGGTTCAACACAGCATGTTTCCCAAGTCTACACATGAAACCTTCTCCCAGAAGTTGTTCCAAACGTTCAAAGAGCACAAGAGATTTTCCAAACCAAAGCTCTCTCCCACTGATTTTACCATATCACATTATGCAGGAGAGGTACTGTATTGCTTGGCCATGATTTTGTCTCTCTTAATAAAATTTAAGTTGAAACTTTCTGTTCTTGATGTGTTTCATATATTTGCAAGGTTACTTATCAATCAAACTACTTTATCGACAAGAACAAGGATTATATAGTTGCTGAACATCAAGCGCTATTTACTGCGTCAAATTGCTCCTTTGTGGCGGGTTTGTTCCATGCGCTTCATGAAGACTCATCTAGGTCATCAAAATTTTCTTCAATCGGGTCACGGTTCAAGGTATTGCATGTAAAATTGCTGATATGCATTGCCCGTTCCAGAGCTAGGTTTACTGATATTACTTATCTATACTGCAGCAACAACTTCATTCGCTAATGGAAACGCTGAATGGTACAGAACCTCATTACATCAGATGTATAAAGCCGAATAATGTTCTTCAACCCGGTATCTTTGAGAATTGCAACGTCATTCACCAATTACGTTGTGGGGTAAGGATTTACTGTCTCAGTCAAATGGGTGTATTTACATCTCTTGATAGGCCTATATACGCCATCCCGTTGTTATTATTAATATTCTCTTTTATTATTGTGATCACAAACACAATTATACATTAACATACTTAGTTCAACACAATGTCTCTTTCGTACGCTTAGTATTCATTAAATGCCATGTCTACCAGAAAATTACAACTAGTTTCATTTGTAGGGAGTTCTTGAGGCCATTAAGATCAGTTGCGCCGGCTATCCTACCAGGCTTTCCTTCTACGACTTTCTCGAGCGTTTTGGTCTCCTTGCTCCAGAAGTTTTGGAAGGAAAGTGAGTCACTCTCTGGGAGTCTGCATCTCTATGAAAACACTTTTGTTGAAACTAACTTAGTGTACTAAGTTGTTTTGTCATATCTTCTTTTACAGCTGTGATGATGAAGTAGCTTGCCAAATGATTCTTGATAAGAAAGGTCTGACGGACTACCAGGTGTGATATGCTTTCCATTCTGGCTTGTGGCTTTCTTTCCAAGTTATCTTTTTCAAATTCATGAATACTTTTATCGTCGTGGTCTTGATCCTCGAGGATCATAAACAAGAAAGAAATCTCCTTTCCATCATTCTCACTATTAACAGTGTCAGTATTTTGTTTAGGGATAACAAATGTACCTTTATCATGTTGTTCCCAGGTAGGAAAGACAAAGATTTTCCTTCGAGCTGGTCAGATGGCTGAACTAGATGCGAGGAGAGCAGAGGTTCTTGCAAATGCTGCCAGAGTCATTCAGAGGCAGTTCCGCACATGCAATGCCAGAAAGAAATTCCGTTCCATTCGCAATGCTGCAATTGTATTGCAGACTTTTGTACGAGGTATTTTCTGTAGATTAATAAGGTGCTGCCACGGTGTAGGCTTTTCACTCAGAATTATAAGGCTTGCCCATTATGTTCTCTTTGCGTCCTTTCGTTTCCATCATTTGGAGCATAATCCTTTCTTCTTTACCAGCTGCTTGTTTTCTATTTTTTCTCATTCCCTCTCCTTTTTCTATTGGTGGTGGTGGCTGTTAGTTTTAAGGTGGTTGTATATACTTTATTAACTGCAGGGGAGACTGCCCGGACACTACAGAAAAAACTGAAAATAGAAGCTGCAGCTATAAGATTCCAGAAGAATTACCGTCGGTACATCGCCAGGAAATCTTTTGTCACCATCAGATCATCTGCAATCGTGTTGCAGACTGGTTTAAGGGCCATGATTGCACGTAAGGAATTCAGATTAAGAAGGCAAACAAAAGCTACCATTGTGATTCAGGTATATCACATTTTCCTTATAGCTGAGAGGGAGCTATGTAACAGAAATTGGCAAAATATGGTGACTGTTCTCTTTGATGCATAAAAGTTCCTTTTCTCTTTCGTTATCAGGCTCATTGGCGTGGTCATCAAGCATACTCACATTACACAACACTTCAGAAGGCGGCAATAGTCACTCAATGTGCCTGGAGATGCAGACTTGCTAGAAGAGAGCTTAGAATGCTGAAAATGGTTGGATTCCTTGCTTTATAACTTTTCATTGCTTTTTAACACAGTGTGCATAAATTTCCTTGTTCAGCTGTTTACTCTCATGTTTATATTACTTTAGGCTGCAAGAGAAACCGGGGCTCTTAAAGTTGCTAAGGATAAATTGGAGAAGCGGGTGGAAGAGCTCACCTGGCGTTTGCAATTGGAGAAGCGATTAAGGGTAACTTAACATGTTAAATTTTCATTTGGAAAAGTCTTGAAGTTAGACTAATTTACTAATTTGCAGATTATGGTATGCAAAGTTAGTTGCTAAAATTAGATTATTTTGTTGTCCTTTTACTGATAAACAGACTGATCTTGAGGAGGCAAAGGTGCAAGAAGTGGCAAAGCTACAAGAGGCTTTGCATACCATGCGTTCTCAATTGAAAGAAGCTAATGCAGTGGTCGTAAAGGAACAGGAGGCGGCTCGGATAGCAATAGAAGAAGCAAGTTCAGTTAATAAGGAACCTGTTGTTGTTGAAGATACAGAGAAGATCGATTCGTTGAGCAACGAAATTGAGAAGCTAAAAGTAAACAAGTGGCAATATCTATATCCAAATATATTGAAGATGTAGTTGTGTCTGCACCATTAATGCATATGCGTAATAAGTAGAATTATCTGTCTCAGGATTTAAGAGAGTAGATGCTTTATGTTGTAAGCTTCCATACTTGATTGTTCATGCCACTGATCTACAATCTGGACATGGTCCTAACTATGCAGGAACTGTTGGCATCAGAAACACATAAGGCAGATGAAGCAAAACAGGCTCAGCGTAGTGCCTTGGTCCACAATGAGGAATTAAGTAAGAAACTTGAAGAAGCTGGAAGAAAAATAGATGAGCTTCAAGATTCTGTTCAGAGGTTTTTTTCATTTGCAAAATTGAGATCTATGATGCATTTGTTTCTCCTTATTGCATCAGCTATATCTTTATATTTCGTTTGTACTGTTTCTGGGTGACAATCTTTTCTCTCTTTTTCATGCATGAAATCTATAGTAAATAATCTTTTATTTTCACAGTTCTTACACTTAGAGGTTGATTGATATCAGACACTGCACTTAGTGCTCATTTTTCATTTTCTGAAATAAGAAGACTAACAGAAGGTTTCCTCTTCTTTTACATAGATTCCAAGAAAAGGTCTCTAACCTGGAGTCAGAGAATAAGGTATTCAGACAACAAACTCTTGCAGTCTCACCGACTACTAGAGCTTTGGCGCTAAGACCAAAAACTACCATAATTCAGGTACCCGTACACACCGGCTATGTCTTCCCATTGAACTTCTTAATCGTTCCCATGACCTCTTTGGTATTTCCTTGGAATTGCAGAGAACTCCCGAGAAGGATGCTTACTCCAATGGAGTAACAAAACAAGTTCAGGTATGTTGATGAACAAAATAAGCGCCTTCTTCTGATTGCAATTTACAGTGATGGAGATTTAATACTTAATGATTTACTTCAGGAACCTGAAACTGACGATAGGCCACAGAAATCGCTTAATCAGAAACAGCAGGTAGCTATCACTTTGAATTAAGAGGAAGCCTTGTCACAGATTTCATTTCAGCTGCGGGGACAAGATTCAGTTTGTACAATCATTATATGCGGTTGTTTCCATCTTGCAGGAAAATCAAGAGCTACTACTAACGTCTATTTCGGAAGATATAGGATTTTCTGAAGGCAAGCCTGTTGCTGCCTGTCTGATATACAAGTGTCTGATACACTGGAGATCTTTTGAAGTAGAAAGAACCACTATATTTAATCGTATAATCGAAACAATAGCATCCGCAGTTGAGGTAATTTTAAAATTCTTTCATACCAACGCAAATGTTCTTTCCTGCTTCAATGGGTTATTGTTATGCTAAACATTCCATATTTGCAGATGCAGAGAAACAGCGATGTACTATGCTATTGGTTATCCAATTGCGCGACATTATTGATGTTGCTTCAACGCACTTTGAAAGCCGGTGGGACAGGAAACTTAACTCCTCAGAGACGTCGGGCCATGTCTACAACTTTGTTTGGACGGGTATCCCAGATGGTACAAAGTGTTTATACGTGTCTCTAAAATATAATTAATTCACTAGTCTCACTTTTCCTCCTGAACTATAATAGAGTCTTCGAGGTTCTCCACAAAGTGCTGGATTCCCATTTATGAACGGAAGGGCGATTGGTGGTGGGATAGACGAACTACGTCAAGTGGAAGCTAAATATCCGACTTTGTATTTTAAGCAGCAACTCACTGCTTTCCTAGAAAAGATATATGGAATGATCCGAGACAATATGAAGAAAGAGATTTCTCCTGTGCTTTCTTTGTGCATTCAGGTAGACATTCTCGTTAGTTACTTTTGCTCTCATTAATTATAATCTGTTTATATTATAGTGGCATTATTCCCCTAAGTCTGGTTTTGTTTTGCTGTTTTGATGGAAACAGGCACGAGCGACACCACGTTCGGGTTTAATAAAGGGACGTTCACAAAATAATGTTGTTGCTCAAAAAACGCTAATTGCTCATTGGCAAAGCATTGTCACATGCCTGAACGACCACTTGAGGACTATGAGAGCCAATTACGTGAGTAAACTAATTTTCAGCCAAAGGTGAAATGTGTTTGTTTTCAACTTTCTTCCTCTCTTTCCTCACAAATTTTGAACCTTTTCCAAAACTGCAGGTGCCTTCGTTGCTGATTTCCAAAGTGTTTGGGCAGATATTTTCATTTATCAATGTTCAGCTCTTTAACAGGTAGATGTGCTATAACTGCAACTGTCATTTCGCTATATAGAACATACCCACTTATGTTTTTTCCTTCTTTTTTTGTTCTTAATAAATCGTATAGCCTTATGTTGAGGCGTGAATGCTGCTCCTTTAGCTATGGAGAGTATGTAAAAACAGGGCTTGCAGAGCTGGAACAGTGGTGCCAAAATGCAACGGAGGAGGTAATAGAGATGTCTCAAATATTCTCTGGATTTTTCCAACAGTTGGCTTATTAAAAGATTCTTTTGGTTGTGTTCTAGTTTGCTGGTTCGGCATGGGATGAACTAAAGCAGATCAGACAAGCTGTTGGCTTCTTGGTTATACATCAGAAGCCGAAGAAGAGCTTAAACGAGATAACTACCGAACTTTGTCCCGTGAGTTAAAATCGTCTTTTGAACTTTGTTTCCACATCTGTTCATCTCATGTAAAGCTAACGAAACTTGATGTTATCTCTGCAGGATCTGGGCATACAGCAACTGTACAGGATCTGTACTATGTATTGTGACGACAAATACGGCACACATAGCGTATCTTCAGAGGCAAGTGAATAGTTTGTACTTTCACTTTCATCTGATTTAAAAGACCCGCTCGAGCGAGTAAAACCGTTAACATTATTTACTCTTGCTTTAAGAAAATCCAAAGAGTAACAATAATAATAATAATAATATGAAACTGATTCCTTTAAATTCGGCTGACACAAAAATGGGGCTATTGCAGGTGTTGACAAGCATGCGGATTGCGGCTACAGAGCCAAACAGCGTCATCAGTTCGTTTTTACTAGACGACGATTCGAGGTAAATAAAACAAAACCAACACTAAGGATTTACTGTAACAAAATTTGACCCTTCTTGGTAAAAATTAAAAATTTATGAGTCTTGCTGATTTTTTGTTTTTTTTGCAGCATCCCATTCTCGCTTGACGATGTCTGGAAATCGATGAAAAACATAGAGGTAGCAGAGATCGATCCTCCTCCGTTGATTCGCCAAAACACCAGCTTCATGTTCTTGTTGGAAAGGTCAGATTGAAGTTACAGACAGAAGTAGAGTCGCTTGTGTTTATCCGATCGATCTCTAGGACATTCTCAGATTAGGAGATCAGTATTGTGCTTTATCAAAATCGCCAGTTGTTTGCTGGTGATATTTTACTATTGATTATTAGGGGTAAAACTTGAGAAAAAAAGAAGAAAAAAAAAAAAGAACTACCATTGTCCATTGCAGTTTGCAACTATCATTTGTGAAATGTAATATTATCAGGGCCATGTTTTTGCAGGCCAATTTGCTTAGAATGAAATTTCCCTCTTGTTTGTGTCACGTTGTTTTTTGTTTTTGACAGCGTGACTCTTCTTTACACTGACACTCGCTGTTAATTTGTAGGGAGTATTATCTTCTGATTTAGATTTAAACCGGTTTATTAGTTTTAGTGAAAGCTATATCCTTTTGAATATAGATTCACTACGTACCTATAAAGCTAGGCTTTGTAACTTGGGCGCTGTGACAATAGAACTATAAGGGTTTCAGGAACATCTGGGGTAGATTTTCGAGGGAGCTTTGAGTGCATGTTCTTGCCTTTTCTTCCTGGTTGGTTAGAATAAGTGGCGAAGATGAATCTGAGAACTGCACAGGTAGAATCATCTCAAGAGTACGTAGCATATGAATCTGGTACAGGTGAAGCAAAGAGCAGAGACTATCAGATTTACAATTAACATTCCAATCCAATCACTGTCTTGCACATAACTCATAAGTAGATCGAAAATTTGGTTGGCTTCGTCTCCGACCGTGAGCCATTCCCCCTATATAGAAAAGCATGAACCAAGTAACACTGCCAAGAAGCACGAGAGAAGGCTTGATCCATGGCATGCTGATTGGTAACCGCCGCCTTCTGATTGCGTCAACATTTACACAAGAATTTGGCGTCTCAGATTCTTGTAAGCTGTCACCTTTTGATGATACCTATACAAATTGAAGTATGCAACAACTTAATTCCCAACTACAATTTACCGAAAAGGGGAAAGGGTAGGTAATTTACCTCTCCACTACTTGCGATGGCTGGAAACTGAGTGATTAGGTGAGTCTCTATCGTCAAATCCACGCCTTGATCTAGGAAAAGAGGGAATCTCTCCAGCACGCAGCAGCCATGTGCATAGAGACACTCGATGCTCAACGGAAGCTCTCCCAATGATTTGAGTCTCTTGCAATCGCTCAGGTTGAGAGTTCTCAACGAGGAAAGCTCCTTGATGCTTGCAGGCACTGTTTCAAAATCGTGTCTACTAAGGTCTAACTCTATTAAATCGGTGAAATGGTTGAGCTGGTCTGAAAGAGATTGAACTTTGTTGCAGTTACCAAGCTCAAGCACAATCAAACGGTACCTCCCTTGGTCTTCCAGTGTAACAGGAAATTCCAGCAATGATCTGAGGTTGACACAGTCGGAAAGTATAAGTGTCTCCACTTGAGTTAGTGCTGGCAATGCTTTGAGTTTGCAGCAATTATGGAGGTCCATATATTTCAACCTAGAAAGTTGTTCCATGGTTTTAGGTAACTTCTCGAAGTCATTTCCACTGAGATTTAGCTTCTCTAGAGCCTGCAGTTCACCAATACTTGATGGGATATCATTCATCTTCAAATTGATTAGGTTTAACTCTGTTAAACTGGGGAAGTCTGAAAAGCTGTGGCACCTGAACGGTACTGAGCCTTCCTCATTGTAGTTGTTCCGCTTGATCTCAAGGCATTTAAAATCACGGCAACTTGACGCCAGGCGAGGTGGTTTCGGCCTCAGCATCAACTTATAAGGGATATGTCTCTCCAAATTAAAAGATAAGTGGTCTGCATCTCCTTCGAGCAGCCCAGGCCAAAATTTTATCTTCCCATCTATGGATAGATTTGCAAGAGACTGCAGCGGCTCTGTTTCACTGGGAAACTCCAGTATAATCTGCGGGCTGGGGCTGACGCTCAGTTCTTGAAGGGTTGTTGCTACACTTATATCGATCTGAAGACTCCGAAGACCATCACAATTGATTGCATTGAGTTTCCCCAGACTATATAAGCTTCCAATGTACTTTGGAAACCGTTGCAGCCTCGTGCAACCGTCCATGAACAAGTCCTCCAGCCCCGAGGCGTTTGAAATATTTGGAAGTTCTCTCAGATTCGTGGAGCCTGTCACATCTAGTTTCCTTAAGTTCCTAAGATCCTGAATAGAGTACAAAAATGAAATAAATTCTGGGAAGGATTCTTTGGACGAATTATTTAGGCTACATGAGACGAAATGTCAATTTCTAAAATACTTTACCGGTGTCCCATCCCAAAGGCTCTCGAGGTTGCTGTAACGCAGATTGACTTCAACAAGGCACTCCACATGCAAATCAAAAGGCAGGACTGTCAATGGGTATGCATCCCAGTGAAGCAACTTAAGCTCCAGGTTAGGGAGATATGAATGATCTTCTGAGACCAACCGCAGTGTAGATTCTTTTTCATCATAGTGCTTGTACAACTTGAGAATTTTTAGATTATACATCGGCCTGAGATTATTGCAGCTTATAGCCAGCTCTCTACTCATCTCGCATGTGTGCAGTGTCAAGCATTGAATTTTTTCCGTCCCCTGAAAATAGAAACGTCAATCTAACTTGGCAGAGGCAAAGAAAACCATTGACTGAAACCAAAACAAAGTCAAATATTTTTGGTTTTTGTGTGTGTGTGTGTCTGGTGAATTTACAAAGATATTCGATGAGGCTCACCGACTTATATGCAAGTACATTACAAACTTGTCGAGGATCCCACAAGATTAACTGGTCCTGCGGCCTTTCTTGACGCACAATCTGCCTTCCCATTTGCTCAACCATAGCATGCATCTTTAGATATCCATCAGTTGATATGTTAATGAGAGATTTCTCTGATAACACTTGTATCCCAAATTCAAAGTTATCTAGAAGGGGTTTGACGCGCAGGATCGGGTCTCCATTAAAGAGACATGCAACATGAAGAAAAACGTTCTTGTCTATTGGATGTAAGTCGTCATAGCTAATCTTCAAGATTGCCATGGTGTTCTCATGAGGAGTTGTTTCCAATCTCCTTAATTCATCCTCCCAATCAGCTGTCGTGGTCTTTCCACGGAAGCATAAGCCGAAAGTTTCAAGTGCAAAGGGAAGACCATGAGCAAGCTCAGAAGCTCGAACCGAGAGTTGTTCATAAGAATCAGAAGGTAGACTTCCTCCTTCAAAAGCAAACCGTTTAAACATGAGGAGAGAGTTGCCACTTTCCAAGCACTGAACCTCATATAAATCTCTGTCGCTGAAACCACAGGTTCTGAGCAAGCCTTTGTCTCTTGTAGTAACGATGATTCTGCTTCCTCTACCAAACATGGTCGTCTCTTTTGCTACGGCTCGTATCTGTCAAGGACAACAAACGCTCTTCGGTTTCCAAAGGTGGACTTAATATGGTGCCATCCGTCTTCAACAGTGGAGATCTTGACAAGTTCTTTAGGGAGGACGGAAGAAACAAGCTTTTCCTGTAAACCCACGAGACCATGAGTTGTAGAAAACTTGCAAGCATCCTCTATGAAACAAGAAGCAGAAAAGTGCCGAGAGTATTGGTTGGAGAGATACTTGGCAATGGTGGTTTTCCCTATGCCCCCCATTCCCCAGATGCCAATCATACGAACCTCCTTCTCCTTCTCCTTCTCTGAACTAATATTCAACATAGAATCTAGCCTCTCCATGTGAGGAATCATTCCAACAACATCACCAAAGTCTATAGCCAACATGGATGGCAAATTAGTAGAGATTTCTCTAACAATAGCTTCAATCATTGCAGCATCGTCCTTGCTGAAAGACAGTAGTTTCGTCACTTGCTTATCTTTATATTTTTTTCTTCAATTTGGTAAGTATAAAGTCTTTTAGCTATAATGTAGGATTAGAGAGTGTTAAATGAATCTTACAAAGTGTAGAACACTTACAATTGTGTGGGATCCTTGCCTTGGAGATAGGAGACTTTGGTGAGAGCCTCCTTCCATTTGGGAACCTCCTCAGCAAACGGGGCACGCCTGTGCCTTTTAAGCGGTTTCCAGAAACGCCCGTCTTCTTTTCTGACGTCAGAGGGCTCCACTCCGTAGAAGATCGGAAAGACGATCTGATTTTGTGCGTCTTCCAGAGCTCCATTATGGATCGGAGCTCGACCAAGCACCACTTTGAAGAAGTGAAATTCTCCGAGATAACAATGATTGCAAAACTCGAATCTTTGATTGCTTCGAGGATTGCGTTGGGAAAAGGTTCGCCTGTCTTAATCGTCTCATCGTCCTTGAAAGTGACGATTCCTCTGTCAACTAAAGCCTTGTGCAGATGGCTGACAAAGGTTCTGCGGGTGTCGGTTCCTCGGAAGCTCAGGAAGACACCGTAGCGCGAAGAGGAAGACGAAGCCATTTGCGAGAATTCAGAGACTAAAAAGTCAACGACTCCCCAGCTAGTGCTATGAATATGATGAATAAATAAATCCAATTTCTTTTTTTGAAGACTTTCCTCATCGGCGATTCAGTTTTTTTTCTCTCTCTCTGGGTAAACCGACGATGGCTTTCTCTTGTTTATCTTCGAGCACCTCAGCGGGGAGGAAATTCGCAGGAGTTTTGTGAGCCATCTCTACGGTTCGTTGGAGAAAAGGGGAATTCGAGCTTTCAAAGATGAAACCGAGAATATCCCAAAACCCTCTGAGATTCATCTCGCTACTATCCGAGCCTCGAAAATTGTCCTTGTCGTGGTATCGAAGAAGTATCTCTCCTCGCCTTTCTTACTCAAAGAGCTCCAAGAGATTCTAAAACTTCAGCGTAGCCGTCACCTCACTCTGTTTCCCGTCTATTATGGAGTAGATCCTTGGGATGTAACAACACAGGAGAAGGTGGATTTGGAAATACGGGAGTGGAGGAAGGCATTGATGGAGCTGGTCTGCATCTCCGGCGAGCACTCAAACAACTGGTATGCAATTTCTTCTGAGTCAATTTTGTAGCTTTGACGATGCGGAAATGATCCTGAAAATCACAAATGACATTTGGGATAAGCTGAGCACTCTTAGATTCGGTACCCTTGTGGGGATGGATCTCCGTACGCGACGCTTGTATGAATTGTTGAGTCTGGACTCTAAAGACGACCAAGTACGTGAGATTGGTATTTGGGGTGAGGCTGGCCTTGGCAAAAAGACGCTTGCGAGATGTGTGTATAGAGAGATCTCTCAGCAATTTGATGTCCGTGTTCGACTTGAACATGTCAACAAGATTCATCAAGACAACGACCCTTCTGCTTTAAGCACACTGCTTGGTTCAAAACTTATTCAAGCATCCAATAGCGGGTACATGATCTCTCCTGATGACACAGCAAGGCTCACAGACCAGAGAGTTCTTCTTGTTGCGGAGGGTGTGGATAAAGTCGAACAACTATATATCCTCAGGGAGTACACTAAACTCTTTGGCCCAGGGAGCAGAGTCATTGTCACCTGTCCAGACCAGCAGTTGCTTCTTTCCTGTGGGATAACACTTCTGTACCAAGTTGAAACCCTGGGATTCTATGAAGCTCGTCAACTCTTGAACCTCCACGCTTTCAAGCATTCTCATCCTCCTAAAGGTTATGAACAGCTCTTATCTCGTGCGATTAAGATTTGCAACGCTTCTCCTTTGGTGATTGCTGCAGTCGGCTCAGAATTATGTGCTAAACCTAAAGAAGAGTGGGAAACGGTATTGTCTAGATACGAACGATCATCTGATGAAGACACTTTTGGAGCAGAAAATATTAGCTTTGGTGTGTTAAATGACAAAGATTCGTCTCTCTCTAGGAACACTGCATTCAACTGCGTAGGGATGGATTTTCACTTGCAGGCTGTGAGTGGACTGATGGAAATAGAATGTGAGAATGAGATTCGTATTGTTGGAATATGGGGAGTAAGAGGTGTCGGCAAAATGACCCTTGCAAGATATGTGTACGAGGAGACCATGCACCATTTTCATATCAGCGTTTTTCTTGAAAATGTTGGAAAGATATATAAAGACCATGCAAGGTTAGAAGAGGAGATCCTTTGGAAAAGGATCCAAAGAGAGGTTATGATTTCCAAAGATGGCTGTGATGTTACCAAAGAAAAGCTTCTAAGCCGTAAAGTTCTGCTCATTGTTAATGGTGTTAGCAATAGTGAACAGTTGGAGGATGTCACGAAGGTCTTCGCCTGGTTTGGTCTAGGGAGTAGAGTCATTCTGACGACGCGAAACAGAAATTTGCTTGTAGACAATGGCATAAAACGAGTCTATGAAGTTAAGTGCCTGAAGGTCCATGAAGCTCTTCAACTCTTCTATCAATATGCTTTCAAGCAGCAAACCCCTTCTACTCGTTTCAAACAGCTCTCAGTTCATGCTGCTCAGCTTGCTGGTCGTATTCCTTTAGCCCTTAAAGTACTCGGTTCATATCTTCGCGGAAAAAGTGCTGACGACTGGGAAAGCGTTTTGCAGAAACTTGAATTACAAAAAGATTTAGACGAAGCAGAAGTAGTGTCTATTGATGAGGAAGCAGACTGGGAAAGCATAGTGGAGAGATCTGAAAGACGAAAAGATAAATACAAAGCGGAAGTTGTGTCTATTGATGAGGAAGCAGATTGGAAATGCTTGGTGAAGAAGTTTGATAGACAACAAGATGAAGACAACCTGGAAGTAGTGTCTTTTGCTGAATTGAGAATAGTACAAGATGAAGACAAAGTGGGTAGTAGCAGGCAAAGCAGATTGGGAAAGCTTTGTGCAGAAACCTGAAAGACAAGAAGATGAAGACAAAACGGTAGTGTCTCGATGAGGAAGCAGAACCGGAAAGCTTTGTGAAGAAACTTGAAAAACAAGAAGATGAAGACAAAACGGTAGTGTCTATCGATGAGGAAGCGGATTGGAAAAGTGAAACGATAAAGAAAAAGTGGCAATCGCATCTATAAATGACGAAGCAGCTCGCAAAAGCGTAGTTCATAAACTTGAAAAACAACAAGATAAAGACAAAAGGGAAGTTGCGTCTATTGATGAGGAAGCAGTTTGGAAAACGTACTGCGGAAACTTAATAGGCAACTAGTTAAAGACGTAGTGGATGTATTGTGAGGTACGTAATTGGGTAATGATGAGAAGGTGAGTGGAATATATGTGGTTCGACGTGACAGGTTGACAGCTCCGGAGGTAGTCATTTGGTGTCCTGAAGAAAAGAGTCAAATGCAAAGAGAAGCTGGAGTGTATACGAACTAATTATATACTACTTAATAGTAATAAATGATATATAGTATACGTACCATAATAGGTTATTTACGGTAAGTGGTAACAGACTCGAAATGAAACTTTTCCGTTACAGATTTACCCCACTTTTGTAAAATAGCCCTCAAAAGGCTAGTGGCCTTGTGGGGGGGTTCATGAGTGCAAGTCTCCCACACAGACCCTGGTCATTATATAATGGTGACCAGAGGATCTCTCAGGTATGCTGAAATCACAAATCTTTTTAATTATTGCTTTAGCAAAAGAGTTATGGTGTATATATACATACTGGTTAAGTGAACCTAGAATTAAACATTTTGAAATCTGTTTATGTTGAACTCCATAGCTTGTTTTGTATATGATATGATGGCTTTGCTAGAAATGGGATTCTTGCAGATTGCTGACTATTGTCGTGATAGAATCCATTTTTCCTTTAGATGAAGAAATTGAGCACATTAAAAATGAATTACACAACAGAAACACAAGCGATGGTAGACAGTTCCAGTAGGAAAAAAATTACCCAAGTACTTTCGAACAATCGATGATGAGGTTGCATGAGAAAACAATATCACATTTAAGTGTTTCTTATCCGTTTTTTTTAACAAGGTGAATAATTGAATATGGAAAAGATGGCTCACAAAACCTGTCCAGGTGTCAATTCATCTGAAACTGAGAAAAACATCGAACTTCATCATCACATGATGAGACCCATAACCTTCTACACACGATGCTGAGAGATCGATGGAGATAACTGACATGGCTTATAAGGTCAGTACTTCCTAGTTTCCATTCTTTCACCAGAATTTGTGATATTATAAAGATACAAAAGAACAAATTAATCAAACAAAAAAAGATAATGTTAATTTATCCCAACAAAAAAGAAGTAGCTGGCGCCAAGTTTGCAAACATTGCAGCAACGTTTAGTCGTTTACTCAATATTAAAATTCATGGAAAATGTGCTAAACTAAAAGAAAAGACTAGAGGAGATTCCATTTCTAATAATTCTACACGTCAATTATTGATTGCCACGACCTGCTCACTAAGGTGAAAACATATTCCTTGTGTTAAATTTGATATTATAGGATAAAATAGGGTGAATGTATACGTACAAATTAAAATCCCGTATATATTGTATAAAATGGTAGAGACGTGAACTCACAATTGAAAAATTACATTTTTTATTATTATTTTTTTGACTGCAATTACTTTTTTTCTAATGGCTTAAATTCATAATTCCCATGATCCCATCTAGGTGTGCAAGAGAATACGTTGACTTTGATGTTCCTTAAGTAAAGAGCTGTCTTAATCTCTATCTCCTATGTTGTTGTCCTGAGAGCGAGAGGGATCAAAATTCTGAAATCAAAATGTCTTCGTCCCCTTCAACTGATAGAGTCTTTAAGTACGATGTCTTCCTCAGCTTCCGTGGTCCAGACACTCGTAAAACCGTCGCTAGCCATTTGTATGAAGCACTTGTCAAAAGAGGAATCCGTACCTTCCGAGACGATCGGAAGATTGATGTGGGAGACTCCATTCGCGAAAAGCTCCGCGGAGCCATCGAGAGTTCGAGGTTTGCCATCGTTATTATCTCAAAGACCTACGCTACTTCAAAGTGGTGCTTGGAGGAGCTTCAATTGATAATGGAGCTTGTGCCCGAGAAACAGATTGGTCTCATTCCGGTTTTCTACGACGTCATTCCATCTGACGTTAGAAATCTCAAAGACAAATTCTCTTTAACAGAAGGCCGAATTTCAGAAATGGCGCCGGAGAATATTCGCAAATGGAGAGAAGCCCTTATGCTTATTGGAGCCCGACAAGGCATCGAGTCTAGTTTATGGTAAGCTTCTTTATTTCCTCCCTTTGAAACGCGGGTAATATATTTAAAAAAGTTACTGTTATAACGTATTTTAGAATTATGATTTGTTTAATTAGATTATAGATTAAAATTCGTATTTAGTTATCCAAACATATTGTTGTATGAATTATAATATAAAAACTCAGGAATTGATCTATAAATCTGAGAATACCGAAAATCAAATTGATAATAGTTTGTAATTGTGTTTAATTATCGAGAGTAATACAATACAAGGCATATATATACATTACTACATTGACTATCTATTGTGGAACAGAGTACTACATATCACAAAAAAAGAGAGAAAAATGTGTGTATATATATATATAACCATTCTTCTATTCTTATATATTATGATCTTATATAGATTTCTAATTTCATACATTGAATTTTATAAATTTTTGTTTTCTCGATTTTATATATGATTCTTCTTTTAATTTACTTCTTTTTATATAAAAAAAAATCATTTTCTATTAATTTATCTTCCATATATAAGATCTGAATAATTAATAAAAATAAAATTTATATTAATTTATTTATTTGATTGACACTGTAAGACCATCTTTAACAAGAATCTCTCATATAGTCTCTCGTGATTAAAGAAAGAAAAATAATAGAAAACTATGAGAGAAAGTGAGAAACTCTTGAGAAAGTCTCACATTTGCTTATATTATAAAACAAAAATAAATACCTAAAACTGATTACATTTTTAGAACGGGGGAGTAACTGATAAGATGTGCCTCGATCGGTCCATGAGTCCATAAAATGGTCACCTAACAAAAATCATTTTGTTGTCTTGTCAGTAAGAATGACGCCATGATGGTTGGAGAAATTGCTGGACGTATTTCAAGCAGGTTGAATCCTCTGTTCCCAATGGATATGGAGGATATGGACGGGATGGAAGATTATGTGGAACGTTTTAAGCCTCTGTTGGACTTGGATTCCGAAAATAATGAGGTTCGTATGATAGGAATCTGGGGGATGGGAGGCATTGGCAAAACCTCCATAGCCAAGTATCTTTATGAACGTCATAAACATCGCTTCTCGAGTCACCATTGTTTCATTGAAATCGTTTCTTCGGAACGAAATGGTATCTTAGAGTTACAGGAACAGCTTCTTTCCAGTGTCCTTGACAAAGAAGATGATCTCAAGTTCTGGAGCCTTAGCAAGGGAGCTGATCGAATCAAGTCAAGGCTTAGTAACCTAAAAGTTTTAATTGTCTTTGATGATGTGTATCATGAGGATCATCTTCATTTCTTGGCAAGAGAGCGTAGCTGGTTTGGACACGGGAGCCGAATCATCATAACCACACAAAACAAGAGCTTGCTAAAAAGGTACACTAAATTGTACGAAGTTAAGTACTTGGATGATGATAAAGCTCTCCAACTCTTTCAGAGAATTGCTTTTCGAGGAGGAAAACCTCCTTCTAGAGTCCACAAACAGCTCTCAAGCCAATTCTCTAAGCTTGCTCAAGGCCTTCCTTTGGCCCTCCAGACTTTCGGTAAGAATCTTCGTGACAAGTCCCCCAGGCAGTGGCAAGATGCTTTAAAATCATTTGAGGAAACTCCATGCGAAAAGATCATTGAGGTCTTGAAGATTAGCTATGATAGATTAGAAGAACTTGAGAAGACTGCTTTTCTTCACGTCGCATGCCTTTTCAATGGAGACACTTTCTTGCGAGTCACGAAACTTCTTGAACAAGGTGACGTCATGATAAATAATTTAGCGAGAAAGTCTCTCATCGACATATCTTCTGGTGGGCGTATATCTATGCACCGTATGTTAGAGCAAACAGGAAGAAAAATTGTGCGTCAAGAATCAAGAGACGGCCCTGCCAAGCAACGAATCTTGTGGCACCATGAAGACATCTATCAAGTGCTTGTAGACAAAGCAGTAAGTACAAGCTCTGTTCTTAGTTTTGTGTTTCTTTTTGGTATCTATCTAGATAATAAGTGTTTCAGCTGTACATCTACTATTATATATCAGGGTACAAGCAAAACTGAAGGCGTGGCGTATGATGTTTCTAAGATAACCGATGATCTTCATATCAATTGGGATGTTTTCAAGAAAATGCATAATCTCAGTTTTCTGAAGATCTACAAGTGTTTAGAGTCCCGCAGGGAAGATTTGATTCTAAGAATTAATTGGCGTGCTCCTCGTAAGCTTAAATTATTGCATTGGGATGCATATCCTTATACAACCTTGCCTACCGGAATCACTCCAGATTGTCTTGTTGAGCTAACTCTGTGTTACAGCAAGCTCATAACCCTTTGGAGTAAAACTGAAACCCCGGTATGTATGCCACTCTTCTAGTCTCCTTGCCAGAAAATCTTTTTTTTTTTTTGTTTATATAACATTTTTCCTTGTGTTTCTGTTTCATTCTTCTCAGAGACTTTTGCATCTGCGGAAACTAGATTTGACGGGATCTGAGGATCTTGAAGAGCTTCCAGATCTTAAGGAAGCAGAGTGTCTAGAGGAATTGATACTAGAAGGTTGCACTTCCTTGAAGCAGATTCCCAAATCCATCTCTAACCTACCTAGTCTGCAGAAAGTTGATGTTTCCAACTGTGATGGGCTTAAGAAGCCAAGCATCAAAATTACGAACTCTAACTCTACTGTCATTAAAGGCAGAAGATTGCCCGTTAGATCAGTCCGCATACTACTTCATGGCACAGATTTGTCAGAGGAAGAGTCTCAGGACATTTCTCTTACGCATCTTTCAATCAAAGGCAACCTCAAAATCGAGTTGATGCCTCCTGGAGGATACGCAGAACATTTATCTTATATCTCTCATGAAGTACCGATGACGACGTTGGACTTCGAGTCACCTCCCTATGGATGTAAATCACTCGACATCATGCGGTTTGAACGCAGCAACAACCACTTCAAGTGTAAGAGCTTTTCAAGGTTTCCATGGTTATTGGAGCTAAACCTAATCAGCCTTAACATCCAGAAAATCCCAGATGACATCCACCAGATGCAAGCCCTAGAGAAACTTGACCTCAGTGGGAACATCTTCGAGTTGCTACCTACAACAATGAATCAACTTACAAAGTTGAAACATTTGACGCTTTGTAACTGCCGCAGTTTAAAAGAATTGCCAGAGCTTTCTCAGGTGGAGAGGCTAACACTTTCTGACTGTACAAAGCTCCAAACATTGGTGAAGATTGGTAAGAGAAGATACAGTTTGTTTGAGCTTTGGCTTGACAACTGCAAGAGTATTGTTTCATTATCAGAAGAGCTTAGTCATCTCACTGAGTTGAGAGGCTTAGATCTCAGCAGACAAGATTTCAAGAAATTGCCGACAAACATCACGAACCTCCCATCCTTGGTGAATCTCTGCCTCAATTACTGCAACAACCTCGATTCACTGACAGGGCTACCACCGAGTCTCAGGCGCTTAAATGCACATGGATGCAAATCTCTAGAAGCTTCTTCCCTTATATTCACGCATTCTTTTGATCTTAGCCCTTGCCCATATTGGAGGCAGGACTCAAGTCAAATCACTCGTTTTCCAACTGGAAGACGTGGTAAAGAGGTAAACGAAAACTTCTATGCTATCAATCCTCTATATATATTCATGCAATAGTTATAGTCTATAATTAATTTCTTTTTCTTGTTTAGGTGCCAATATGTGCTTGTGCATACTTCCAGGAAAATACAGCTGCAAGTACGTCTAATCAACTGACTTGTAGTAGTCTCATATCAAACCACTTGCAGAGTTTGAAGTCATGGTTGCGTGTTTTTTCCCGGTGTGTATCGGTTGCGGGTTCCATCGTTCTGCTTGTGGGTCTTGCCATTCTTCTTGTGTGTCTCGTCATTTGGCTTGTAAGCGAAATCGATTCTTTTACTGTCAGAAAAGCATGAGGTGTTATTGCTAAGCTCAAAGTTATCATTTATTTCCCAATTTTAAGCATCTGTTTAGCTTTCTTCCCTCTGATTTTTTTTAGACAATGACTGAGAATGTGGCTCAGTGATACGTTGATCGATGCTTCAATCTTTGGTTCCTGCTCATGTGCTTCCTTATGATACTTCGATCTTTGATTGCTTGGGCTGGAAGATTTAATGAGTTTAATCTGGAGCTTTTAAAATGTTTACCTCAAAATTTAACTGAAAGAGTAGAAAACGAAGAGGTAATCCATTTGCTTATAGTTATACCTAAGACTTGGGAAGACAAAACTTAGACAAATGAGTTACAAATCTGATCCAGTTTGTTATTTGATGCTGTGTATCTATCTACTCTTTAGGCAATCTCTGTGGTTGCTTGCAAGAGAAGTTACAAAAGAATGAACCTGGCTCTTGCATTGAAAGCTGTTTGTGTGTTAATAAAGATTAAAGATGCCCAAATTGGGAAACTGAAAATGTGAATGTATATCGTTGATTAGGAATTTAATAGCTTAAGTTAGTTAATAGTTATGGTTAGTGTTACCATCTCCACGCTCCACCGCCGGCTTCACGCGGCTTGTCGTTATATAATATTCTTTTTTTTCCGTTGCGCACACATTATTCTATTTATTTATCCGTTATAATACTCAACCTGTGGCATGCAAGTTTCTTTACATTTCGTAAAATTAAAGGAAGAGATAACTCACATGCATATGCACTAATGTTATTCTAGATGTTCCATTATTTTTAACGTATGTGACAAATGCCTTTTTCTCTAGTGCGGATGATACGCGACAATCTGTTTTTTTTTCTTGGTTTAGATGATTTTTTTATTATATATTCATATCTAAATGCATCCAAAAAGTATTGTATATTCAGCTAACGCTCTTTTAACATTGCTTGATTATATCAATTTGCTAAATTTCGATCAGAATTAAATGGAAAGGGACTAAGCATCAGTTAATTACTTTTTTTTTGAAAGGGATCTTCATCTATCGTTGCTTCAAAACAAAGGAAAAATATGTTTGGTATACGATTTCCCCACATGTATCAACTCAAATCTACATATATCAGAGTTATGTAAAATAAAATCTATATTACTCCTAAATAAAACAAAATTAAAAAAGTGTAAAAAGGGCTTATCTTTTTCGTCAATTGAAAAATATACGTAAGATCATAGTTACCAGTTAACTGTGGGTAAGTAGATAATCAAGCGAGAGGAGTCCTCGAAGAGAGAATCTACCAAATCCGGGGCTCCGTTATGGAAACCCGTTGCTCATATTACTGATGCTGAGAAGGAAAAGAGTAAAGGGTCATCAGAGGAGGAGTCAAGAGCTAAAGAGAGCCTTCTAGAAAAAGAAGTCACCAACACAACTCCCCCTCCAAAGGTCGCTTCTCAGGCTCTATTAGATGTTTGTAGAGAAAATCCTTTCTTCTTGGTCTCGCGCAAGAAGAGTGGCCGCAGGGTCACACTTACCCACTAACTTACTCTTTATGTTTTTTGCTTGGAACATGAGAGGGCTAAATAGCCGGTCAAGGCAAG
>OVBJ01000644.1:0-46680 GCA_900406535.1 Noccaea bulbosa | reverse complement strand
CCCCCCCCCCCCCCCCCCAATTGTATGATAGTATTTGGCTATTTGCTTCGTTCAACAGTTTTTTACAAGTTTCATTAATACATATAATCATTATTCATCTTCCTTTACTTTTTCAGTATTCACGTGACTGAGCTTTTCCTTCCGACAGCTACTCTCTTGTGTCTTGCATCCTTTTGTCACGTACCTCCTGCTCTCTTCACCTCTTTCTCTCTCTCTAAATTTAAATTTTACAGAAGCAAATCAAATCCCCACTCAAGAAAATGTATTAACATTCTTCTTTAACACATTCCCCACTCAAGAAAATGCTTCGTTGTAACTTCCCCATTTCTTGTTTCTTTCTCTTCTGTTTCTTCTTCTTCTTCGCCATTGCTTCTTGTTCTTCGAACCGCACAAGACGCGCGTTTCCTCACCGCGACGCTACCGCTCTTTTGCTGTTCAAATCAAAAGCCGATTTATGGAACAAGCTTGGTTTCTTCAGCAACAGAAGCTCTAACTTCTGTCAGTGGTGGGGTGTTACGTGCTACGGCAACAAAGTGGTTCGTCTTGTTATAGAGGATCTCTACCTCGGAGGCCAACTCGCTCCTGACTCAGTCAATAAACTCGACCAGCTCCGAGTTCTCAGTCTCAAGAACAGCTCGTTAACAGGACCTTTACCCGACTTATCCGGTTTGGTTAATCTCAAATCGCTCTTTCTCGATCATAACTCTTTCTCCGGTTCGTTTCCTCTCTCGGTTCTCGAGCTTCACCGGTTAAGAATCCTGGATTTCTCTTTCAACAACCTCACCGGTCCAATCCCTCCTGGTTTAGTCTTTTCCGACCGGTTGATTTATCTCCGGCTCGATTCGAATCGGTTCAACGGTACCGTCCCTGCTCTAAACCAAACCTCGCTTCATTCTTTCAACGTTTCCGTTAACAACTTAACCGGCGCTGTACCGGTAACCGCCGTTCTGTTACGATTCGGGATTTCATCGTTTCTCAAAAACCCTAATCTCTGCGGTGAGATTGTTCACAAGGAATGCAGCCCGAGGTCAAAGTTCTTCGGCCAGTCACCGCCGGAAAAGGCGTCGCCAACACCGCCTATCCCGCACGGCCAGATGGCGAACATCGGAGAAATGGGATTATCCCGGCCGAATCACGGCAAACATTCGCGATTCGTGGTGATTCTAGGGTTTCTATCAGCCGCTCTTCTCCTCTTAATCTCCGTCGCTTGCTTAATCGCCGTCGTGAAGAGGCGGAAGGACAAAAACGATAAGGAGAAAGGGAAAGAATCGACGGCGGTTGTAGCGTCAGACGCGGCGGAGACGGCAGAAGTAGCGGCGGCGATACAGATGGAGCAAGAGAGTGAGCTGGAGGAGAAAGTGAAGAAGCTACAGGCGGCGAAGAGTGGGAGCTTAGTATTCTGTGCGGCAGAGGCCCACGTGTATACGATGGACCAGCTAATGACAGCTTCCGCTGAGTTATTGGGTAGAGGAACTGTGGGGACCACTTATAAGGCGTTGCTTGACAGCCGTTTGATCGTGACGGTTAAGAGGCTTGACGCCATTAGATTGGCGGGTGTAGGAAGAGAGAAATTTGAGCGTCACATGGAATCAGTTGGGGCTCTAGGGCATCCGAATCTGGTCCCACTCAGGGCTTATTTTCAGGCGAAGGAAGAGAGGCTTTTGATTTATGATTATTTGCCAAATGGCAGTCTATCATCGCTCGTCCATGGTAAGCTCGTAAGCCCTTTCATACGCAATTATACATTATTATTTTGTTTTATGTATTAAATTTTACATAAATGATTTAGTAGAGTGTAGTTGAAGACATTTAAGCACCTGGTTGGTACTTGTAATAAATTAGTAGTTACGACTTACGAAGTCTTTACTTTGGTCAGTCATATTTTGGTTTTTTAACTCTGTCATTCAAAACTTGCTCGTACCTTTTTGTTTTGTTGGGGTTTTAGGAACTACTAACATCCAATCAGGGATAATTACTTTAGAAAATTGTAAGAAAATAAGATCATTTTGATAATTAGGTTTAATGATGAGAGTTTAAATTATTTTTAGATTAAGATTTAGAATTTTTGGTTTTAGAATCTAAGGAGGTTAAGAGTTAGATTTAAACGATATAGATTACTTGGTTTTTTTTGAATAAAACAAGGTATATTTTCTTAAGACTCCCATTAAGCCGTTATTTTGGTTCGATTTGGATTTGGATTTGGTTTAGTTTTAGTCTTTTAGATAAGAAAATACATAAATAATTAATTATGTGATTTTACATGTATTATGGTAACATTTTAATGAATTTCGTTCGGTTTAGTTTTGGTTTTGCTCATTTACAAGTGGAAGAATAGGAGCTTATGTTCAAAGTTTGACTCTGTAGGTACAAAATCTTCGAGGGCAAAGCCATTGCATTGGACATCTTGCTTAAAGATAGCAGAAGACGTAGCTCAAGGTCTCTCCTACATCCACCAAGCCTGGCAGCTAGTTCACGGAAACCTCAAATCGTCAAACGTCCTTCTCGGACCAGACTTCGAAGCTTGTATCGCCGACTACTGTCTCGTCGCTCTTGCAACAAACCCTCCTCTAACATCCAACGACGGTGGTCAAGAAGACGCGGATGCAGCAGCTTACAAAGCTCCTGAAGTTCGACACAAGAGTTTGAGTTGTCAATCTGTTAAAGCCGATGTTTACTCATTCGGGATTCTTCTTTTGGAGCTTTTGACAGGGAAACAACCTTCGAAGCTTCCCGTTTTGCCGTTGGATGAGATGATGGAGTGGGTTAGGAGAGTGAGAGAGGAAGGTGAGAAGAATGGGAATTGGAGAGAGGATAGGGATAAGTTTGGAATGTTGACGGAAGTTGCGGTGGCTTGTAGCTTAGTATCGCCGGAACAGAGGCCGACGATGTGGCAAGTGTTGAAGATGTTGCAGGAGATTAAAGAAGCGGCTGTGATGGAAGAGTGTGAGCTTGTTATGGATTCTACTAATTCTGGGAGCTCTTGAGGACTAAATTTAAATATGTTGTCTTTTACTAATCTTAAAACATTTATCTAATTGTGGCAGTTTTAGATTTAATGCCACACGGTTCCTGACCCCTTTTTACTACTACTCTTAATATTTTCTTTAGAACGTTTTTTTTTTTTCCTAGTGGAGTTTGAGTATTTTGAGACTTTTCAACCACTTGGTCCTCGGTTATTTACCGCTAGATCTGATTTTTATTTTTCCAGGAATTTAAAAGAATTTGAAAGAGAGATTAAGAGTTTTAAGTACAAAATATAAAATGAGAAAGTATGAGTAAACTTTCAGCCTTTCAGGGTCCAGAAATGTTTTAGTGAGTTCTAACTAAGTATCGTTTAAGATAACTATTTGAACTCTGTAGACACTTTGATACTTCTGGCTATTATTTCTGAACTCTGTAGTCCGCTATATAAAATTATAAGTTTTGGCTATGAAGATTAAGATGTTCTTTAACCAACATCAGTGTTGATAAGGACATCATGAAATGCTTGTAAAAAAACCACTAGGTAATTTTATAAGATAGATACGTGTTTTAGCTTATGGAACAAACTAACACGCAACCCATTCTTCGTCGCGCGAATCGTCATCCGCCACCTTCGTCGGCAAGAACATTATCACCATAATAACTGAATATGTTAAAACCTTATTGGCCTCAACAAAGAAAATCTCAAACTCCCTTTTTCGAGTTGATTTACCACAAAATCCGAACTCTATACTCGATTCGGAATGGTTCGATTAAATAAATATATGCGGTTAACCTCAAGGTGTCTTTAATTTCAATTTTGAAAATAGTGGACAAAATGTCGTCAGAAGAAAATCCAAAGTAAGACATCCTTTTGCTATGATCTATACTTTGTTGATAAAATAAAATGTTGTCTTCAATTTCAATTTTGCTATGATCTTTATGACCATGACCCTCAACCATTCAATTTCAGCTGCGTCAAAATAGAACTGCTCAAAACATCTATATTGACAAATGACAATAAATGTACACATGTGAATTAGGCAGGTTATTCTATCATGAATCTGATTAGAAATATAAGGCGTAAACTATATTTATCTCAAAATTGACACAGCAAAAAGGTAGCTCAACTGAGGCACGGAAAACAACGCGATAAGATCCATACAACACAAACATGTGCATATGTTTTGATGCTATTCGACGAAGACAAACAAGCAAGAAATCGATAACGATTATCACGTGCTGTGTGTTAGTCGTAATTGGCTCGACACTTTTACATATTATTTGAGTGGTGAAGGATCACCCCCTTGATGATTCTACACACACACCTCTTATAACTTTAGATGTACTATATATATTTAGTGACGAACCTACAACTAACTTTTATATATACAACTCTCATATATACACGCAAGTATCTTCACCATTAGCGTACCTCACACACAGCTCAAGATTAGCGAAGAAATGGTTTCTTCACTTAACGTCATCGAGGTGTTACGAGTCACCCCTTCAAACGCTGACTCGTCCGAGTCACTCACTCTCCCGCTCACCTTTTTCGACCTTCTCTGGTTCAAACTCCACCCGGTCCAACGCGTCATCTTCTACCAACTCACCGACGTAACTCGCCCTTTCTTCGACTCAGTCATCGTCCCCAATCTCACATCCTCTCTCTCCTTATCCCTCTCTCACTACCTCCCACTCGCCGGCCAGCTGGTCTGGCACTCGCTCGATCTAAAACCGAGCATCGTCTACACCCCGAACGACGCCGTTTCATTCACCGTCGCCGAGTCCAACGCCCTTTTCTCCCGTTTAGCCGGGAAAAAACCGTTCCCCGCCGCCGAGTTGTACCCTTTGGTGCCCGAGTTAAAAAACTCCGATGACTCGGCCACCTGCGTGTCGTTCCAAGTCACGCTTTTTCCTGACCAAGGGTTTTGCATTGGCGTATCTGCACACCATGCCGTTTTAGATGGAAGAACGACAACCATGTTTCTCAAAGCCTGGGCCCACACATGTAAACAGCAGCAAAAACAAGAGCAAACGGCAACCACTTCCTTACCGCAGGATCTAATCCCGATTTACGATCGTACGGTCATAAAAGGTCCAGAAGGTATCGAAATGGGGATTATGAACAAGTGGCGATCGTTACTCCAACTGTTCTCCGACGGCAAAGAACCGGACAATCCCAAGAGCTTAAAGCTTTCTCAGTCGCCGGCGATTAGTCCCGACGTCTTCCGATTCACGCTCGAACTCTCCCGAGAAGATATCCAAACGCTTCGAGAACGACTCAAGAGAGAATCGTCACCGAAGGAGCTTCGACTGTCGACGTTTGTGATTACGTATTCGTACGCTTTAACGTGTTTAATAAGAGCTCGCGGCGGTGATCCGAATAGACCCGTCGGGTACGGATTTCCGGTGGATTGTCGAAGCTTCGTCTCTCCGCCGGTTCCGTCTAATTATTTCGGGAATTGCGTTTCGGTGGCGATTAAAATGACGTTCACGGCGGATACGTTTATGGGTGAGGAAGGGTTTTTTACTGCCGCGAGATTGGTTAGCGATTCGGTTGAGGAATTGGATGAGAATGTGGCGTTGAAGATTCCGGAGCTTTTGGCGGAGTTTGCGACTCTTCCACCAGGGACACAGTTTCCGACGGTTGCAGGGTCGTCCCGGTTTGGTGTATACGGGTTAGATTTCGGGTGGGAAAGACCGGAGAATGTGGTGATTGTGTCGATCGATCAAGGCGAAGCGATTTCCATGGCGGAGGGTAGAGCTGGAAATGGTGGTGTGGAGATCGGCTTCTCGCTCAAGAAACATGAAATCGACGTTCTTGTTGATTTGCTACACGGAGGACTACAAAATAAAAATTAGTTGAAAGAATAAAATAAAATAATGAAAAATACCATAAAATGGTACCGATATGTGTACACCAAACTTTAAAAATTCAAAAGTAGCACAAACTTCTTGGTGAAAAAAGGTGTTGGTAAACATCAATTAATAAACCATACTCCATTTGTTTCAGAAAATTTGATATTTTTAAAAAATATATTTGCAATTATTTGGATGTATGTGAAAGTGTTTTGAGTCTAGATACATCCAAATAATTGCAGATATATTTTCCTAAAATATCAAGTTTTCTGAAACAGATGGAGTATATGCTATTGGTAAACAAGATTATTTACCACTTCCTGGTCTCTGGTGTATTCTGGTTGAAAAATTGCCAAATTGGCTCCAATCGGCTGGTGTTGTAACTGATGAAATGTCTGATCCATGGATTCTGTAGTCATACAGTCTTGATGTATCCCAAATCGGAGATGGTGCGTTTTGGAATATCTACCATATTCGTTTGTTTATTGCTGCGGCTACGACAGTTACGGAGGAAAACAGTTTTGGTGGAGGGAAGGAACTACATCTCTGTAAGAGGAAGTTGGTCGCAGCGACAAACGCGGATGAAGATTGGTGTTGCTGCTATTTTTTAGCGATTCATATGATGCTGTCAGCGACTCATTAATTGTTGCTTGCGACTAATCCGTTGCCGTTACTTTCAAATCTGTTGTCGTTTTACTTTGTTGATCCTTTTCATTGTTGCCGTTTCACTCCGTCGCAGCCGCTGTTTCAGAGATAAGTAAAAGAACAAGGCCCTCGAGAGCAACCTGTAAATGGTCTATCAGCTTCTTTTTGGATACCTTTTTGACTAGCATAAACAAGGCGTGACCAAGTATTTAGCGTATAACAATAGTGATACTTCTTTTAGAGTTGTGCTCTTTTCTTTGGACATGTAAAATCGATTAGATCTTGTGGCGAATACAAAGTGGGTTCTAAATCGTGATAGTGTGTATACGTCTCACTGCCGGTATGAGTTTAGTGACTACCATAGCCCAGCCCCAGCAGACCACTAAAAAAAAACTTTGCAACTGTTTTAGACTTATGTTCGCGAGTGTATTTTTAATACATAATATCAGATTAGATTGCATTTCTTTTCTAATTCTTTTTTTGTTGTTGTTAGTAATTTTCAGTGATCAGTTAGCACAAGCTTTTTCTCTAATTTCCCTCATTTTTATTTATTTATATGACCCTTATTGTATTATCTATTTTTAATTTTAATTTAATATGCCACACTTTTAATTTAGTACTCACTAGTATTTTGTCCGTGCTATGCACAGGCATGAAAACTTTTAATATAAAGCCTATTTATAAAATCTATTTAAAACCATCATTATATAATATTGTATACTTGAAGTCGCTCATCATTTGTAACAAACGATTATATGAAATGATAGAGGAAGGAGAACATTATGCCGGTCCAAGACAGAGACTATACCGCATATGATGTTATTTTGCCATAACATTTGCAATACCATTAGAGCAAATGCTACGGCAAAACAGCATATATGCTAAATTTAGCATGGGGTTGGAGATGCTCTCAAGTAGTAGCCTACTCTAAGTGGAATATTGACATGGTGAGGGGAAAAAAGCCTAGAGAAAGTGATTACACTCATTTGTTTGGGCTTATGCGTACTCTTCCCTAAAAGCCAAAGTTAATTTGTTTTTTGCAGGGGTCATTTCCCATTGAAGATAGAGAAAGTAGTGGTGCAAACAATGGAAGATTTTGTAGAGTCCAGTGTGAATAAGTTGAAGTCTAGAAATGCAATCTTCTACATAAGTTTCAAGACTTGTGGAGGTCTCAAGTGCAGAGGCATAATAAGGCAAACGATTGATGGAGGACCACAGCACATTTGCCTTGAAGTTGATTGTGAGATCGACAAGTAGACCAAGTCTGATAATGATACTCTGTGACCTCCTTCAGTTTTTATCATTTTTTATAGAGTATTTGCAGTGTATATACACGAAATTGCTTATTTAGGTAGAAGTGCAATTTCAAGAATTGGTTATAAACCAATATCTCAAATATTTGGCTTACCCCAACATATTTCCATTTTTACAATACAGAAAAAATTATAAACAGGATATAAACGACAGCGTTTCGGTTGGCCGGGAGCAATCCGTAATTTAAGTCGGATTCTGGAGAGACTAAACCCATAGCTCAAGAAAAGGTAGCAAAACAAAATTGTTGGAAGAACATTCGCTTTCAGGAAAATCTGAGATCTATCTGAAGAAGAAGAAGAAGAAGGATTCAGAGAGGATGAGCGACGCGGATGATGCCGTTAGACGCCGTACCGCAGCGGTTGCTGAGTACCGGAAGAAGCTCCTTCAACATAAAGAGCTCGAAGCCCGTGTTCGAACAGGTTCGATTTCCGCAATCCTCTATTCGAATTTCCCCAGATTCAATTGGCATCCTGAAATCGTCTGATTGATCCTTTTTTGTTTCTCTCCGTCGAAAGTGCTTTGAGTGAGTTGAATCTAGGGCTTCTCTTATTCCGTTGGGTTGCGATTTGTATTCTTAAATCAAGCTATGGGTGACTCGAATTTAGGGATCATCTCAGTTGCTTAATTTAGGGTTTAGCCTTTTCGATTGTTGTTTGAAGAAGATCTGAAGTTTTGATACTTCTCTGTGACTACACTGCTCTATGGAGTTTACTATGAGCAGATGGACTCGAGTCTGTTAAAGTAAACGACTTGTAATTTTTAACACTGAGTTTTGTGCTCTTGTAGCAAGGGAGAACTTAAGAGGATCTAAAAAGGAATTCAACAAAACTGAGGATGATCTCAAGTCTCTTCAAAGTGTTGGGCAGATCATTGGAGAAGTGCTTCGACCTCTGGATAACGAAAGATGTAATCTTTTCTCTTCTCTAGCTAATGCCCCTTTTTTGCTTCTGTGAGATTGTTTGTTCACTGGATACTTTGTCTTGGCTCCTCTGATGTAATCTTGCTTCTTCTTTTCCCTTTTTTTTGTTACTGGTGTTTTAGTGATTGTCAAAGCGAGCAGCGGTCCTCGATACGTGGTGGGATGTCGTAGCAAAGTAGATAAGGAAAAGTTGACGTCGGGAACTCGGGTTGTTCTGGATATGACAACACTAACAATAATGCGAGCCCTTCCTCGAGAAGTAAGTTTGAGTTAGACATGTGTTTTTGGTTCTTATATACCCTCGGTAGTGTATTTCTCTCGACAGTAATGTGGTTTTCATTTTTGATGATGGTAGGTGGATCCTGTTGTTTACAACATGCTGCATGAAGACCCAGGCAACATTAGCTACTCTGCGGTTGGCGGGTTAGGTGATCAGATCAGAGAACTCAGGGAGTCTATTGAGCTACCTCTCATGAATCCTGAACTTTTCCTCAGAGTAGGGATCAAACCCCCAAAGGTAATTATCTTGTATACACACTCCCTTGATTTTTACTGTATAAATTAGCTGGTTAACGTCGTAGAGTTTTAATTTTTTCTACATTTCAACGCAGGGTGTCCTTCTGTATGGACCTCCGGGTACCGGAAAGACTCTACTAGCTAGAGCTATTGCTAGCAACATCGATGCCAACTTCTTGAAGGTTTAGTTTTGTGCGCTATGCTGTTTCTGAAATTTATGTTGGTATAACATGTCCTGAGGTTTTAATGGAAATGTAAATCCTATCATCAGGTTGTATCAAGTGCAATCATAGACAAATACATTGGAGAAAGTGCTAGGCTGATTCGGGAGATGTTTAACTATGCTCGTGACCACCAGGTAAAGTGTGTCTTCCTCTTTTTCTTTTCTATAAGCTTCGGATCACGTTCTTGACTTAAATCATAAACTTCTCTCTTTTATGGTTAGCCTTGTATCATTTTCATGGATGAAATCGATGCTATTGGTGGGCGTCGTTTTAGTGAGGGAACTAGTGCTGATCGTGAAATCCAAAGAACACTTATGGAGTTGCTCAATCAGCTTGATGGGTTTGACAACCTCGGAAAGGTACGGCTCTCTATTTTATGAAACGATACTTAGATCAAACCTGGTGTACAATACATGCTCATCAAATGTATCAGCTATCTTGAAATCTGTTGGATAATATCTTGATCGAATTGTAATAGGTGAAAATGATTATGGCCACAAACAGACCCGATGTGCTCGACCCTGCGCTTCTCCGTCCGGGTAGATTAGATAGAAAGATCGAGATCCCTTTACCTAATGAGCAATCAAGAATGGATATTCTCAAGATCCATGCATCTGGTATCGCCAAACACGGTGAAATCGATTACGAGGCTATCGTCAAACTTGCAGAGGTTAGTTTTTTTGCTTCCTTTCTTGCAATTGCTGAATTAGTGAGTGTTGCTTTTTCCCCCAAGTTAGTTTCTAACTAAAAGATGTTTTCGTTGGTACCAAAAAACAGGGTTTCAATGGTGCTGATCTGCGTAACATATGCACTGAAGCCGGAATGTTTGCAATCCGAGCAGAGCGGGACTATGTGATCCATGAAGATTTCATGAAGGTATGTAATTTATAGAATCTGAGATTTTGGTTAAATCATGTACACTTTGTTGTATGTAAATGAATTCGAATTTTTTATCAGGCTGTGAGAAAGCTGAGCGAGGCCAAGAAACTCGAGTCGAGTTCACACTACAACGCAGATTTTGGGAAAGAGTGAGAGACATTCTTGGGGATGAAGAACAATGGCAGTTTCGTATTGTTATTTGTTTATCTTCTTTTTGTTTATGTGAAACTTCTTTGTTTTAGTTTATGAGGAAGAAAGCTTGTGGAAGTGTTGTGGTGTGCTTACGGTTTTAGTAATTTAGCACTTCAAGCATTTGCTTCTTTTCTCTTTTGGAACTGTGGCTCAAGTAACTGGCTCTTATTTTTGCGTTTGGGCTTAATCAATCGGTCCAAACCAAAAGAGTGACTTGCATCAAAGTTACTTGCGTTTAGGGAAAACGTCTAAATTATGGTTTTTTTTATTTCGGAATCGATTTCATTAGGGGTGGGAACAAGACTAAGTATCTGGAATTTTAGGATATCCGAATTTGAAAAACAATGAAAGTGTCTGGAGAAAACTTTCCCAGTTCTTCAGGACTCGACATGATTGTATCAAAACAAACTTTGAACAGAAATTCAATTTTTTGTACCTTTTATTGGCGAGAACAAAATGGAATAACTTTTTTATTTTGGAAAAAAATACTGTATACGTGTTCTACCAGTCAGAGCCCTAAGTAAACATTACATGTATTTGGTCGTACTCGTACGAGTCAAGTCAGAATTTTGTTTGATTTAGTAATCAAAGGTTGATTTCTATATACATAACTGATTTAGGAGTAGAAAACTAATCATTACCAAAAAATTAGACATTACTTTCAAAGACTTGAATTATTAGCATACATCTTATTTAACATGTTTTGAGTTTTTGACCTCTTATATTCTTTCTGATCCCATACTTTAATAAGAACATAAAATGTTTCATTATAAATTCAGAAGAAGTAAACAAAGGAAAAGGAAACGAAAGACAAAACAGAAGCAAAAATGAATTCTCTAAAACAACTCATAGTTCTCTTCGTAATGACTATGTTCATAAGTGCAACGATGTCTCATGCCAAAACGACAGTTGTGATCAATAATGATCTTGGAGGTGGTTTAGCGCTACAATACCATTGTAAATCGGGTGATAATGATCTTGGAGTTCGGAGTTTGGCACCAGGTGGATCATGGTCGTTTCAGTTTAATCCTGATATCTTCGGCCGTACTTTGTATTTTTGCAGTTTTAGTTGGCCGAACGAGTCGCATTACTTTGACATCTATATACAGAAAAGAGACAAAGAGTTTGAGAAGTTTGGATGCACAAATTGCTCGTGGAAAATACGCAAGAATGGACCTTGCAAACTTAACAAAAACACTAATGTGTATGATGTTTGTTTTCCTTGGAATTCTTGATTCTTGGGAACAATTTTAATATATCTATGTAAGTCGTCGATTACCACACAGTGGGTGTTCACTGTATCATACATTTAAAAATAATTACAGTTTTTTTTTTTAATACTATAATACTACTGTACACAGCTTTTACTTACAAATGATATACTTATAAAACAAAAGACCCCAAATACAAAACAGTAAACAAATTCTTTGATTCCTCGTGCAAATATGCAATCGAAAAGTGAATATAGTTTTAATTAGCACGGAATTTTCAGATTTTTTTTTTTTTTTTTTCATTGAACAAGGCTTGATTTTTCTATCTAGTATCCATAAACCCTTATCATGCATTCATTAATAATCTCTTAACATCATTATACAAGAAGCAGCACGTGACAAATTCTGCAGGAGTGAATTTGATTAGGAATTCTTTTATTTTCGTCAGAAATTAGGATTTAACTATGACCACTTAACCAAGTTGTCTTGGTCTAGTGGTAAAGGAGCTTCAGCTGGAGTGCCCGCCCTGGGTTCGAGCCTTAGCCACAGCGGATTTAACATCCCTTCCATTTGGGGCGCTGGATCTTTTTGAGCAAAGCTCGAAGGGATAGTCGGGGGTTCCTGTTCGGTTTCGACCCTCGGAATAACTGGATGCAGCTGGACAAAGCTCGGACCATCGGTCCGGGTCGGTCCGGGCTCCAGGACTGGTCGGTGAACGTTCGGTCGGCTCCTCAGGCCCCGGATACCAGAGATATCAAAAAAAAAAAACTATGACCACTTTTCACAAAAATTAACATGCCGAAATCACGTACGTCGTAAATCACCAAACAGTTGGGGGTTAACTGTATTCTACGCTAAAAAATGATTACAGATTTTTCATCTAATACACTGCATCTTTCTTGCAAATAATATATACTACAAAACAAAAGACCTCAAACACAATTAATATACTAAAAATTATATTTGTTTCCCTATGCAATAAAAAGTGAAGAGTTTTAATAAGCACTGAATCTTCCAAACTTAACTTTTGACTTTTCTCTCCTAATCATTCATTAATCTTCTACTATAAAACATCACTATAAAAACCACCACGTACCAAGTTCTCCTCTCAAGCTCGTTTAACTCCTCGTATCAAATATTTCCTTTTTTTAATATTCAAGTCACATAACAACAAATTTCAAAATGCCGATCCTAACTCCGGTCATAAAACTCGTGGTTTTTAGGCAAAGTCTTCGACCACATTCCGCTATTGCATTCCTCGTCGAGTTCCTCTGCTTCGTCGTAGAGCTACTCGACAGGGAGAAAGATCTAGCCAAAATATTCGGTATCATATGTGCTTGCGACACACTAATCTTCACATTGCTCGATCTAATCCAAAATCTGATCGAACAAGAAGTGAACATTCGTAGATGCGGTCAAGTGTTTTGGCTTTACACGAACGATGGGCGTCTCTACTGGCACACGTTAAACGCGTGTCTACTGATGTTGTGCGTCGTCCATGTCCTTGGCTCTGCGGTTTCTTACTTTTCTCGTAGACATTATTTGGTTTTGCTTCCTCTTTTTGCAGCTGGTCTTGAACTTGTCCCACAAGAAGCTTACCGAGGAGTTCTTGGACGTGATCAAGCACTTCAAGATGATTATGTTGGGCCGGATCAAGAGGATTGTATTGGGCCTGGTAATGGCCCATTATATTGTATTGAGGTGGACCAAGGCGATGGAGTTGGTATGGAGCTGGTTCAAGAAGTTGGTGATCATGTTGGACCGGACCAAGAAGATTTTACTGGGCCTTGTCATGGCCCATTAGAATGTATTGAGGTTGACCATGGCGATGGAGGTTGACCATGGCGATGGAGTTGGTTTTCAAGAAGTTGGTGATCATATTGGGTCTGATGGATGGTGGCCCATAAAATGTTATATAGAATAAAACTACACCGTTTTATATAGATCTGCACGTATATTTTATTGTATACCGTTTTATATAGATGTGCACGTATATTTTATTGTACTTTGTCTTGAAAAATGAAAATGTTATGTACTCTTCTTCGTACGACTGTTAGCAGAAGACAATCGAATTGTTGTGTTATTTTTAATTAGTCCATAAATATAAGAAATAAAAAAAGTATTTAAATATTTAATATAATCGACTCTTCGATGTCTCTGGAGTCAAAAAAGCTAAGGCGGTTAAGGATTTTCGACACGTGTGAACGCGGAGGAAGGATTTAGAGCCGTCCGATTGAAGAGGTTATTTTGTAATTTTGACTCTTTCACGTGTCTTTTCTTGTGGCCTTTCCTTGCTCCCGATTTTTTTTTTTTTTTTTTTGTTTTATAATTAATTTCATCACTTTCTTTTTTAATATTCGAATAGAGGAAAAATCCAGACAAAGTAGAAGCAAGACCATCTCTCTCTCTGTGTTGTCTGTCTCTTTCTCCGTCTCTTTCCGCCATGACCAGCTCTTCGTCTCCTTCACGCAAGGTCTCTCTCTCTCTTTTGATTTGTGTATCGGATTCTGATTTTTTGAAATATTGAGAGAATTGCGTTGATGATGATGATGCGTAGGCGTTAAGCAAGATCGCGTGTAATAGGCTACAAAAGGAGTTATCAGAGTGGCAAGTAAATCCTCCGACTGGGTTTAAGCACAAAGTTACTGATAATCTTCAAAAGTAATTATTNAATTTTTAACAAAACCCAAAAAAAAAAAAAAAAAAAAAAAAAAAATCTCATTTGCGTCTGATCAATTTTGTCTTTTAATTCCGGAATATTGATAGAAACCACTGTGTGTTCTTTGTGTGATGTAAGATGGATAATAGAGGTAACAGGAGCACCAGGCACGCTCTACGCTAATGAAACTTACAAACTTCAGGTTGATTTTCCTGAACATTACCCCATGGAATCTCCTCAGGCAAGTTTTTCTCATTTCTTTCTTTTTGAGCTTTTTAAGGAATATTTGTGTCGTTATTGGCCTCGAAACGTGAATTTGTTCTAATAATTTCAGAATCTTAATGTGGCTTTTTCGTAATCTAAATTGTTGAACCACAAGTGTTCATGTTTCACCTTGATACAATTAGATTGAGATGAAAAGCGTATTGTTCTGATTTCATCAGTTTGTTGTTTGAGCAGGTAATTTTTGTTCCACCGGCACCGCTACATCCTCATATTTACAGCAATGGACATATTTGTTTAGGTACTTTTTTGTTTCTTCACTCTCTGAAATACCAACTCAAGTTGTGTGTGTGTGCCTCTTTCTGCATTCTGTGATTTTGCTCAGAACATTACATTTTCACTATATTCAACTCTCTTTTGGTCCATTAACTTGTACAGAGTCTTCTTCTTGTTCTCTGAATGAAGCAGAAACCATATTCCTAGCTACATCCTATAGGGTTTCATTTTATGTTCTGTTTCTTTTCACATAACAATTAAGATTTTATGATTCATAGTCTTGATTACGCCTCATAATACTGATCACTTCAAGAGAAACTCCAGCAGGATTATACACTAAATGTAATTCCGTTTTGCAGATATTCTCTACGACTCATGGTCTCCAGCAATGACAGTAAGCTCAGTCTGCATCAGCATTCTCTCAATGCTATCAAGTTCACCCGAAAAGGTTTCCAATTTTTTTTTCAACACCCATACTTTGTATTATCAACAAAACTAACCCTTTGATCCATCCACACATACCTCTTTGCCATCTCTAATTGTCTTATCTCTGTCTCAGCAACGCCCGACTGATAATGACCGGTATGTGAAGAACTGCAAGAACGGAAGGTCTCCTAAAGAGACAAGGTGGTGGTTCCATGACGACAAGGTTTGAACATGATGATGAATTGAAAAATCTGAAGGCGATGTCTCCTTTCAATTATAAAACAACAAAACAGAGAGGTCTACATCATTTCCCACAGACTGATAATTGTACTAATCGCAATCCCCTCCACTTTGTCTTCTCCTGTGTGTATTATTGTGTATAAAACACATAGCGTGGACTCACACCTGATTTAACACCTTCTGATTTTGTCCTCTCGTGGAGATTTTTTTGTCAAAAACAAATAAAAATTGTATTTGGAGCCTGTTTTTGCATTGTATCTATATCTATCTATATTAATAAAGTTAAATGGCCTCTCATGATGAGAGGTAAATGTGCATTGTGTTGTTCATATTCAAGTGTGAGATGCTAACTCAAGTTGGTAAAGGAGACTAATTTGAGCTTCAAGACTGTAAACATTTATATACTTTTGTGTTGATTGATGTGCATAATTTACACATAAGTGAGTCTTGACCCAGTTCGAGATTTTGATTTCATCATTCACATTGCCTCAATCACCTAGCATGTGTGATTCGTAATACGAATTATAATCTTGATGTAACCAAACCATGATATTAAAACTATAAATTTTGTAGCGAACCAACGTAGAAAAAGCAAATTGCAGTTTACTCAAAACACTAGAAAGTCAGATAAACCGAATAATTAAGACATAACAATATTAAGCTAACATAAAAACTTAGCAAAGTTACTTAGTCTGCAACATTTATCAACAATCCAAGCCTTGTTGCAGCCACAACACAGAGAGGCACATTAAGGTGAAATTGTTCGACAAAGATTTTATTAAACACCAAACATACTATAGCAAATAAGATAAGAGCGAAAAGCGCGCGCACACACACACGAGGTTGATGATGAGATAATCAAGCTGAAGCGACGGCAGGAACCGAGTGCTTCTCAAGCTTGGCATGGATTTCGTCTTTCGAAGCTCCAACAACCTTATCGATGATCTGTTCTTCCCTCATGAAGAGAAACGTTGGCATTGCCTCAATTTCGAATTGCTTAGCAACAGTCTGAAGAAACACACAAACATGAAAAAAAAAAAAAGTTAAGGCCCATTTACGTTGGTGTTTCTGTTTGGAGATTGGAAGATTGATTGAGAAAAACTCACATTCAATTCGTCTACGTCGACCTTGAAGAACACTACGTCACGGAACTTCTTGGCGTACTCTGCAAAGATTGGTGCAATGAAACGGCAAGGTGGGCACCATGTTGCTGTGAAGTCTATCACAATCTGCGTTTAAGAAAGAAAAAAAATAATGCTAAATCGGTAGATAATACAACCAATTAGATACACAAAATGGGTTAATTACGAGAACAAATGTGATGAGAAACAGAGAAACGCGAACGCCATTTTCATGTGGTTTCTAGAAAGTATAGCAGCGAATTGAGTTTGCGATTTCACACAACATGTAATTTCACTCTACTTTTTATCAACTGAGTTTGAAATTTCTATCGAGCTACTAGGGTTTTGATCTCTGAAAGTTTCAATCGAACAATTAGGGTTTCATATTAATCCTCCTCCACGCCGTAAAGGAACCCTAAAACTCGATTCGGGCATGGAAACCAGATCATATTCAAACCTAAACCTGGATCATCATCTCACATCCAAATCAGAAACTATCAAACAACACTAGACAGGAATTTGACACGAAAATCAGCCTAATCGTAGATTTAAACAGAAATTTTTTACAAGGAGAGAACAGGGAAAGGTACCAGTTTCTTCGATTCTTTGGCGGCCTTGAACTTCTCCTCCCACTCGGTGATGTTGTGGCAAGCGACGACTTCTCCTTCTCCGGCCATTTCCGTTCACTCTTGATTTCTGCTTTCTTCTGTGTTTTGATTTGCTCTGATGATATGATGAGATTTAACTATTCTTCTTTCTCGGGGTCGGTCGGTTCTTATAGAAAAAAAGGAGGACGTAGAGAGAATCTAACCAAAATGAATATTTATTTATTGTATTTGTTTCTTCGTTTAAAATGTTTTTTAAATGGAATAATATAGGGTAAATATAATATATTTCTCCTTAACAAAAGTCAAAAATGGACCAAAAGGGTTATATCCACCACGCGGAGGAATAGATGCGGGATTTGGGGGATCTAACGGCTGAGATTGAGGAAACGCAAATCGGATTCCGTTTTGTGATGTGATGACGCGTGTTGTGAACGCTCATTGAAAAATATAAGAAGAATTTGTTTTTGTGGGGTTTTAAAGGAATGAGTTTTATTTTTTTTATTTTTATTAAAGGGGTTTTTGGGAAATGAATTTTATATAGTTGGCTGATTTTAGAAATTGGAGAAAATTGTTATATTTGTAAAGAGCTAGGAAAGTTTATATCTAGAAAATTCATCAAAATATTTAATTATTACTTATGACTTTAAGATAAAAAATAGTATTTTGAAAGTTTTGTTTCTTGAATTAAATTATTTAAATTTTATGTACCAACAAAAAATCTTTTGATGGAATCTAAAATTATTAAAATTCAACCTTTTTGTATAGCAATAAATTTACTATAGAAATAAAATAAATTCATCAAACTTGTTTCATTGTTAATTTGTTATGAGATGAATTGATGAATTATCCATCTAGTGACTGATTAAAATAAAAACGTCGGTGGTGTACTGATGTCTCGCCTCGTTGTTGTTAGGTACATGAGGCTGGCAATGATTTGCTTGTAATGTGAGATATTGACCTTTCAATGGTTTTTTTTTTTTTTTTTTTCTCTTTGTAACTCACGTATCTGAGCGCCGCATTCAATCGGATATGGCATAGTCATGGACAGTGGCGAATCCAGAAATTTTTCTAACCGATTCAAGAAAAAATATAAAAATCAACCGATGGCGATCATTACTAAGTTATAAACATAAATAAAAATATAAATACCAAAAAACTAATCACAAACAAAAACTTATATTACAGTGATACCGAGAATTAGAGATTAATATATAAAAAATATAGAAATAAACGCAGAGGGAATAAATTGGAAAACAAAATAAAAATAAATCAATTTAATTTATTTGGTTGTTACTGTTCAATTGTAAATGGAGGAGGATGAGAAGTTTAGAAAGATGAATATAAATTTAATTACAGAATTTGGGTGGAGAAGATGAAGAGACAACAGCCACATTTAGTTTTAGGTTTGATAAAGAAGGAAACTTTTTTTTCATATTATGTTTAGTAATTTAAGAATTAAATTAAAAATTAACTTTGGGTTTTTATAAATCTTGATATAAAAGTCCAACAATAATACATGAGCTAATATCGAAAATTTGTTGATGGGTTCAGAATAAATCAAATAAGGTTGGAAGAAACAAAAAATTATGGGTTCAATCACAATTTTAATCTGGTGTCAAGTTAATAAAAAAAAATAAACTATAAAAGAAACTTGATAATCATATGGTGTCAACTGACACCGTGTCCTCTCACCTACATTCGCCACTGGTCTTGGAAGCCAAACAGAAGCCATATTAAATCTGCTTGGTCAAGATAGTCGAATTTAGGTGGCGGTACTCACGGTTGTGAGTCCATTACCACCAGACCACAACCATCTAGTTATATGATATTTTATTAACTTCAAGCCAATTTTCATATAGAAACTCAGTTGCATCTTATATAAGACCGATCCACGATAACGCTTCTATTTGTATCATATTTACGATAGATAATTTTCTCGCAATATATGAGATGGCAATTGACTTTTTTTTGTTAGAGAGTCTTCATTAATATAAAATGTTTGAATATGCGGTATCGAGCGGAAGAAATCATTGAAACATAAATAGAGAACGGAAAGAAGAAGAGGTGAGGGGATGACTATCGACGTCCCCGAGAAAGTTAGTCTAAAGTCCATAAAAAAAACAGTGGTTGGCCCTTGCCTGATCTTGTGTTCTGCAAAGCCGTAATTTTGTTTATGAGCAAACAAAGTATCTTGGGAAATACCTTTAGAGAATTAAGGAAGTGTTGTTCCATCATAGACTCGGCGATTCATCTTCCTCCAAATCTTTGCCAATCTTGTAACATTGCTAGAGATATGATGGCTGAAGAAGAGGCTGATGGAAGCCAAGCTATGATGTCCTCCCATTTATACGGCACTGATGAGAGTCTTAGTCTATGCATCAATTGAAACCATATGTGATTGGAGAATGAACATTAAAAAAATAAGTGATCTTTGGGTTTTTGCTCAAGACCACATAATAGACAAGTAGATTCAACATCCAAACTCCATGAAATAAGACGGTTTATAGTTGGATTTTTGTCTAGCATAAATAACCAGGTTGTGATAGAGTGCTTTAGGATTGCAACTTTATTCCAAATCAGGGAATGCCAAGGTACCTTCGTGTTTTACCAAGCGTATTTTTCCTAAATCTCTTTCGAAAGAAATGAAGTCTTGATTTGATCATCAACTTTCCATACCAGATAATCATTAGACTGAGAAGGCACATATGTAGGAGAAGACCTTTACATGTTGGTCTGAATATGATCGAGAAAAAATCCAACTGTCTCCAGAAATATAACCTTTGACTAAAGCATATAGAGGAATGTCGAGATTTATAGGACTTTGTGATTCCAAATAATTGATGAGGGATCCAAAGAAGATCCAAGAATCCTACCAGAAAAAGAGTATTTACCATTTCCAATTTGTATACTTAGCAACGTAGGAATGATAAAGCTTTTTGGAGGAGTTTTAGGATTTCTCGAAACATCCAAAGTAAGTGAAATTATCTTCAATTGACGGTTTTACTTGCACCACTATGAATGTTACCATAAACATTGCATCGATTAATTTGTAACTATGAAATTCAAACTCCGGAATTTTCAATGTTTTGGTCTATAACGTTTTTCTGTTGATGGCGAGTGACGGCGACATTAGGGTTTTCACAGAGGCGATTCAAGATGCGATGATGGAGGATAATGGTGATGGCGGGAGACCACCGGGAAAGCCGCCGGAGGTGGCTGGCTCGTGGTTGAAGGTTGTAACGGGAAGTAATGGAGTAGGTATGCCGAGGCCGGAGGATGTATTAGGGGATGAGTTTATCTCGTCCCGTTTGAGTTTGGAATTTCCCGATGGGGAAGATGGCGAACCTGTTATTACGATCGGAAGAGAAGTTCTAGATGCAATGAATGGTTTGTGGGCAAGGTGTATGATTGTTAAAGTTCTAGGCAGAAGCGTTTCGATGCCGGTTTTGAGTCGAAGGTTACGAGAGCTGTGGAAGCCGAATGGGCCATGCACGTGATGGATCTGCCTCGTCAGTTTTTCATGGTTCGTTTCGAGTCTGAGGAGGAATACATGTCAGCGTTAACTGAAGGTCCGTGGAAGGTGTTTGGTAGTTACCTAATGGTTCAGGCGTGGTCGCCAGAGTTTGATCCGGGAAGGGATGATATTGCTACGACACCGGTGTGGATCCGGTTGTCGAACCTTCCGGTGAATTTTTACCACATGTCAATCTTAATGGGCATCGCAAAGGGTTTGAGGAAACCAATTAAGGTGGATCTCACGACGTCAAATTTGGAGAGAGGCAGATTTGCGCGTGTATGTGTGGAAGTCAATCTTAAGAAGCCACTTAAGGGTACAATTCTTATTAATGGCCAAAGATACTTTGTCTCTTATGAGGGTCTCACTACGATATGCTCTTCGTGTGGCTTATATGGACATGTCATTCACGCATGCCCGAAGATAGCCCAAGCACGAGTAGTGGAGGTTCCAGATAAGCCAGCAGAAGAGAGTGGTGGCAATAGAAGCTTGGCCCCCGCGGAGGAGGGTTTTATTCCTGCACGGCAGAGAAGTAGAACGACGGCGAGTCAACGGGATAGACAGGGGGCGACTGGTGGTGATCAAAAAGGAAGGTTGGAAGTAAATGCCCATAACTCTCGTGGTGCAGAATTGGCAATTGTTCCGATTGCCAATAGTTTTGGAAGGTTGGGAGTAGATTTGGAAGGTGTGGAGATTCACGATGCTGGTAAGTAAAATGCCAATCACCCAAATATCTTGCCATCGACGAGGAGTGATGGGCAAGCAAAGAGGATTGTCTTTGGGGCAGAAGTGGGCTCAATTGGAGTTCAGAAGCAGGACCAAATCAGGAAGGGGGTGAAGAAAGTTGGGGTGATGAAAACCCATGAACGATCGAAACCTCAGCCAAGTAATTCAAGGCCCATGAGAGGCCTAATCTTCGGCCCAACAGGAAAAGATGTGGAGTTATCTTCGAATGGGAAGCGCCTGAGAATTGAGACAGAGATAGGGGGGAGGTCGCCTGGATGTGCAGCTCTGTGTGTCCGTGTAAGTGGTACGGATGAGGATATGGAGAGGATGCAGAATTCGGTTAATCACCAGCGCCAGAAGGAGCAGAGTATAGAGGTGACAGACCGTGAGAATGTGGAAATGGAGGCTGTTAAGCCTTCGATGGTATAATGGGTCGCCCCGGCGGTTCTTGATGATAAATATAGATTCCTGATGAATTGTTTAATGTGGAATTGCCGGGGGGCGAATGAACCCAATTTCCGGAGATCGATTAGATACATCCTTAAACGGTTTGAAACGGATGTTCTTGCAATTTTTGAGACTCATGCGGAAGCTGAGAAAGCAGCTAATATTTGTCATGGGCTTGGTTTTGAGAACTCTTTCAGAGTTGATGCGATAGGGCAGAGTGGAGGTTTGTGGCTTCTTTGGAGAACAGGGATTGAGGATGTTGAGATTGTCAAGTCCTCAAATCAGTTCATATATGCGAGAGTGGTGAATGAGTTGGAGGTTTTGAACTGATCGTGGTATATGCGGCGCCCACAGCAAGCAGACGGAGTGGCTTGTGGGAAAGTCTGGGTAATGTCATTCAGACTATTTCGGGCCAGCTAGTAATTGGGGGGGATTTCAATACGATTGTTCGGGTCGATGAGCGTACAGGAGGAAACAGTCGACTTTCATTGGATTCACTAGATTTTGGTGAGTGGATAAATGAAATGTCATTAATTGATATGGGCTTTCAGGGGAACCAATTCACATGGAGAAGAGGAAGGAGTGGTAGCTCATTCATAGCAAAGAGATTAGATCGGGTTCTTTGTTGTGCGCAGGCTAGACTGAAATGGCAAGAAGCGAAAGTGACTCATCTGCCATTTCTGGCCTCAGACCACACACCGTTATATATCCAGTTGGTTCCAAAAGGAAAGGTGAATGTTAAGCGCCGGCCATTCTGATTCGAAGCCGCTTGGCTTCAACATTCTGGGTATAAGGAGTTACTAGCCAATTCATGGAACAGTTCGATCAATACACAGGAGGCGTTGAGCAATTTACAGGCTGTGTTGCGGAGATGGAACAAGCAAGTATTTGGGGACATTCAAGGTAAAAAAGAGAAGTTAGTGAAAGACATTACGGAAGTTCAAAGCTTGATTGACATTTGTCCGTCGGATGTTTTGTTTGTTCGAGAAGAGAATTTGGTACAGGAGCTGGAGATAGTTTTGGAGCAGGAGGAAATGGTCTGGTTCCAGAAATCAAGAGAGAAATGGGTGACACAAGGTGATCGGAATACAAAATTTTTTCACCTCTCCACGGTTATAAGAAGACGAAGGAACCGGATTGAGATGTTAAAAGATAATGAAGGGTGTTGGGTTTCGGATGTTAAGGATTTGGAGAAGTTGGCAGTGGAATTTTTTACTCGGCTATATTCGCTCAATGATGTCCCTTCAATAGTGGATGCCTTGCCTGATCACGGATTTGTTCAGATTTCACAAGCGGATATGGGTCATTTGAATAGGGATTTCTCGGCGACGGAGATTGAGAGATCGATTAGGAGTATGGGAAGCTTCAAAGCGCCAGGTCCTGATGGTTTTCAACCGGTGTTCTACCAGAAGGGATGGGATATTGTTGGTGAATCGGTAACAAGATTTGCGCTGGATTTTTTCTCGTCGGATACCTTGCCGGAGAAGACAAATGATGCTCTTGTTGTTTTGATTCTGAAAGTGTCAAAGCCGGAATTAATCACACAGTTTCGGCCTATAAGTTTATGTAACGTCTTATTCAAGATCATTACAAAGACTTTAGTAGCACGATTGAAAGGAGTAATGGACAAGTTAATTGGACCGACACAATCGAGTTTTATTCCAGGGAGATTAAGCACTGACAATATTGTGATTGTTCAGGAAGCAGTTCATTCGATGAGACGGAAAAAAGGCAGAAAAGGCTGGATGTTGTTGAAACTAGATCTAGAAAAAGCCTACGATCGCGTTCGATGGGACTTTCTAGAAGACACGCTCCGTGTCGTGGGGCTCTCGGAGAGTTGGATTCAATGGATTATGCAATGTGTTTCTGGACCGGATATGAGCTTGTTTTGGAATGGGGAGAAAACTGAAGCCTTTACACCTCGTCGAGGTCTGAGACAAGGTGATCCGTTGTCTCCATATTTGTTTGTTTTATATATGGAGCGGCTTTGTCATTTGATTGAAGTGGCGATTATGGAAGGGGAGTGGAAACCGATTACGTTATCAAGAGGTGGACGGAGCTATCCCATATTTGTTTTGCCGACGATTTAATCTTGTTTGCTGAAGCTTCTGTTTCCCAGGTCCAAGTTATACGGAGCATCTTAGAAAGGTTTTGTATGGCATCAGGGCAGAAAGTAAGTTTGGAGAAATCTAAGATCTTCTTCTCTGCGAATGTGTCGCGAGATATGGGAAAATTGATAAGTGAGGCCAGTGGGATTCAAGTGACTCACGATATTGGGAAATACTTGGGAATGCCAGTACTACATAAGAGAATTAATAAGGATACATTTGGTGACGTTCTGGAGAAGGTTTCGTCGCGTTTAGCCGGTTGGAAAAGTCGCATGATGAGTCTTGCGGGTCGCATCACCTTAACGAAATCAGTCTTAGCATCTATACCAGTCCACTCGATGAGCACGATTATGTTACCGGCAGCCACATTGAGTCAATTGGATAGAATCTCTCGAAATTTTCTTTGGGGAAGCACAAGTGAACAGCGAAAACAACATCTTCTATCGTGGGATAGGGTATGCTTGCCTAAGCGTGAGGGAGGTTTGGGTATTAGAAAAGCAAGAGATATGAATAAGGCCCTTATTGCAAAAGTCGGGTGGCGTCTACTGCATGATAAGGAGAGTTTATGGGCTAAAGTGGTGAGGAAGAAATACACACTTGGAAAGTTGACAGATAACTCATGGATCACCGTGAAAAGCAACTGGTCGGCTACATGGAGGAGTGTGGGGACCGGAGTCAGAGAAGTCATCATGCAGGGCCATAGTTGGATACTTGGTGATAGGAGAGGTATTCGATTCTGGTCTGACAAATGGCTGTCTAATACTCCACTTTCTGCGTGGGTTACTTCACCATTACCGGCTGGATTTGAGGAACTAAAGGTTTGTGAGTTATGGACGGATGGAAGAGGTTGGGATCTTAATAACATCTCTCCCTATCTGACGCAGACAAAGCAATTGGAGTTACTGGCGAGAGTGGTTGATAACGCGACTGGGGCCACGGATGGAATGGCCTGGGGGGAGACTACAGACGGAAGATTTACGGTATGCTCGGCTTATAGTCTGCTGACCGCTGAGGCCGCACCAAGACAGAATATGGAGGACTTGTACCACCAGGTTTGGAAAGCCCGAGTACCGGAAAGAGTTCGAGTATTCATGTGGTTAACAGTTCAACAAGTCATTATGACAAATAGTGAGAGATTTCGAAGGCACTTGGCGGATTCGGATATATGTCAGGTATGTAAAGGAGGAGTCGAGATGATTATCCATGTTCTCCGAGACTGCCCTGCAATGGAAGGAATATGGTCGCGATTGGTCAAGCCAAGCCGAAGACAGGTTTTCTTTGAACAGAGTTTACTTGGTTGGATTTACGAGAATTTGAGAGAGAGTAACGAGGATGATGGTGTGCCATGGGCTGTAACCTTTGCCACAGCGATTTGGTGGGCATGGAAGTGGCGTTGCGGGAATGTTTTTGGTGACTCTCGTCTTTGTAGGGACCGGCTCCAGTTGATCAAATCCTATGCGAAAGAGGTGGCGACTGCTAATTTGGCTAACGGGGAGAATGAAGGGAGAAGGGAGAGTGTCACGAGGCTGATATCATGGGTTGCTCCGAGTGTGGGGTGGTTTAAGTTGAATACGGATGGGGCGTCGCATGGTAATCCGGGAAGAGCAACAGCTGGTGGTGTGCTCCGTGATGGCGAAGGAAATTGGTGCGGAGGCTTCGCGCTTAATATTGATATATGCTCGGCGCCTTTAGCGGAACTATGGGGTGTATACTATGGCTTATGTGTGGCTTGGGAGAAGCAGGTTAGGCTGCTGGAGCTTGAGGTGGACTCAGAGTTGGTTGTTGGCTTTCTTCAGACAGGGATTGGGGATTCTCATCCGCTGTCTTTCCTGGTACGTCTGTGCCACGGCTTCATCGAAAAGGACTGGAATGTCCGTATTTCTCATATGTATAGGGAGGCTAACCGTCTGGCAGACGGGTTAGCAAACTATGCGTTTTCTCTTCCTTTGGGTTTTCATGCTTTGCATTCGGTTCCATTAGATGTTGCTTTGATTTTGCAAGAGGATGTTTCTGGACCTCCTCAGCCAAGACAAGTTAATATGTAATTGTATTTTGATTCTTTAATAATATCTGGAATACTTATCTTCCGGTTTTTCCCCAAAAAAAAAAAAAAAAAATGAAATTCAAACTCCAAACTTAATGTAAATCCTTTAAATTCTTGACCATTAGGACTAATAGACTTCATATTTTAAAACTTCGACATATATGAGATGCTTTCTAGTTTCTACCATTTAATTATGTTTAATCTTTTTTTTTTTATATTGTGATTGTTCATTAGTGTCCATTAATCCGTCCAAATCCAGGGATCATAATATCATATATAAAAAAAGTTATTTTGTTAACCACTATATTTTGGTAATTTTATTTTTACCACATTCCAATTGTTGTATTTATTTATTTTGTTAACTGGTTAAGCCCCTCTCGGTTCACCTGACCGGAAGATAATCTACAGCTCTCTCTTTCGCGTTATAATTTATAATTTATATAAAGCAGAAAAGAAGAGAAAAAAATAAGAAAAAGATTTCTTAGGGTTTCGATCGAAGCGGGAGAGAAAAATCCCCAGAGAGAGAAGCCATGGATGAAGCCCTGAGGAACGCTGCTGCAATCGGTGACCAACGTCAGAAGATCGAACAGTATAAACTCATCCTCACCTCTGTTCTTAACTCCAACGATCTTCTCCAAGCCAAAAAGTTCATCGATCACAGTAAATTTTTTGAATCTCTTCACTCTTCTTCTCATGTTTTTCCACTTCACGAACGATTCCACTACTGTTCGATTTTCCGCTACGAATGATTTTTTCTGATTCGGAAACAATTTTCCAGTTCTATCCGATGATGTCCCGTTGGTGGTTTCGAGGCAGCTTTTGCAGTCTTTCGCTCAGGAGCTAGGAAGGTTAGAACCAGAAACGCAGAAGGAGATTGCGCAATTTACACTCACCCAGATTCAGCCGAGAGTTGTTTCCTTCGAAGAACAGGTTTTGGTTTTAGCAATCGTGCAGCTACAGTTCCTTATCGTTTAGTATCTGCACTTTATAAACCCTATGCTGCTTAGTCTAAGTCGAAAAGTATGTAGAGACGCTGCTATTGTATCTCTTTGATGTTTGCCTTGTAAACTGAGAGTTACCATGAGAACTGTGTCTATAAGGATGCTTTTTTTGGGGATACTGAGACAATGTACATTGTGTTGCATTACGATCTCTTTATTGTAGTTGATGAAACTGTTTTTATGGAATTGCAGGCCCTTGTTATTCGAGAGAAACTTGCGGGTTTGTATGAATCAGAGCAGGAATGGTCAAAAGCTGCTCAGATGTTGAGTGGCATTGATCTGGACTCTGGAATGAGGTGTGACAGCGAGCAGAACTTTTTTAGTTTCCCCCTTATGTTCTCTGGAATGAGTGGCATTGATTTGAAATTGTGGTATTCTCTTTTAGGGCTGTTGACGACAACTTCAAGCTCTCAAAGTGTATCCAAATTGCTCGTTTGTACCTCGAGGTTTGGCTTTTCCTTTGAAGTACATATCTATATTTATGAGATGGGTTTCCTTGTGGTAGTAATTGTTTATAGTTCCTTTGTGTTTGCACTTCTATACAAGTAACAGAAGTTAGATCTTAAACTCTTAAAAGAAACCAGTTGTTGTTTCGAACTTCAACTATTTATATAGTTTTGGAGAGAGATTTTATATGAACTTCTCTTGACCAAATCTCAGTTTGATGAAACTATGAATCTCGACTTTGTTAGGAGCATTATCCTGGTTCACAAACTTGAATAGTAAATTGAGCGGGGTTGTATAATTTCGTTTGTTTATTTTAATCGCTCTGTAATACTTTTGTGTTTTTAACATCTGCAGGATGACGATGCTGTGAATGCAGAGGCTTTCATAAATAAAGCTTCTTTCTTAGTGAGCAGTAGTCAGAATGAAGTATTGAATTTGCAGTACAAGGTTGGACTGCCTTAAACTAAGAATTTCGATGCTGGGTGATTAAGGAGAATTCGATTTCAGGTTTTAATATTTGTTCCTTTTTCAGGTCTGCTATGCTAGAATTTTGGACATGAAAAGAAAGTTCTTAGAGGCTGCACTTCGGTATTACGGCATATCTCAGATTGAAAAACGCCAAATTGGGGATGAGTAAGTGATTCGACTTCTCTCCCCGGTACAATGTTTTCCAAATTTCTCCTGTTCTGGTTTCATCCATCTGTGGACACTTCTTGTGAAAAGCTCTTTTCATACTTTTTAACCCCTCACAGTGCAATTGAATAGTCTCCCTGTTTTCTCTCTCCGATAAGTTTGTGATACTATGTCGTTACTTTGAACGTGTTTGTCCTAATGTTTCCTAATACTTTCAGAGAAATTGACGAGAATGCATTAGAGCAGGCGCTATCTGCTGCTGTCACATGTACCATATTAGCTGGAGCCGGTCCTCAGCGTTCTCGTGTTCTTGCAACTTTATATAAAGTAATGCCCTGTGGATTATTAATAGGATGCCATTTCTTACTTGCTTGCTTGCTTCCTTCCTTATCCTTATTGTTTTTCTCAAAATCTCTTTATTAACAGGATGAGCGTTGCTCCAAGCTGAAGATTTATCCCATCCTACAGAAGGTTCTATCCCAGTTGCACCATAGCATATAGAAGCTTGGTCAGAACTTCATGCTAACCTTAATTTTCTTATATAACTTTATAGGTGTATCTGGAAAGGATCTTAAGGAAACCAGAGATTGATGCATTTGCAGAAGAACTAAGGCCACATCAGGTCTGGACTGTTATTAAGATTTAAATACAGTATTTGCATTTTCATTAATGACTTGCTAGGTTCGTAACAAGTTTTTTACCTTGTAAATTTGTCAACAGAAAGCATCTTTGCCTGACAAATCCACTGTTCTTGACCGTGCCATGATTGAGCATAATCTTCTAAGTGCAAGCAAACTTTACACAAACATCAGGTTTGAGATGTAGAATTTGTCTTATACCGTTTCTTTATGTTTTTGAGGCTCAAAATGATTTTCTAAACTCAATTCTCCAAATATTTTTGCATATTAGGTTTGATGAATTGGGAACTCTGCTGGGGATTGATCCAAGAAAGGTAATATTAATAAATCTATATGTGACTCCCCCTTAACCCTTTCGCTTGTGCTGAGTCTGAGTGTTCTAACACATAAATCTTCTTCTTTCTTAAAGGCGGAGAAGATCGCATCTAACATGATTGGCCAAGACAGAATGAGAGGCTCCATAGATCAGGAGGAGGCTGTGATACATTTTGAAGATGATATTGAGGAACTACAACAATGGGATCAACAGGTTCCTTCTCTTTCTTTCTCTAGCTAACTTATGTTTTGTTTGTTTTCTTGGTTTGGGAATATGACTGAAACGTGGAAGCTGTGTGCAGATATCGGGATTGTGCCAAGCTCTCAACGAAATTCTCGACGGCATGGCGAAGAAAGGCTTGCCTGTTCCGGTCTGATTCATTCCTTGCCGTGAGACTCGTCTCGTGATGATTAACTACATATTTAGCCGATTGAGAGTCTCATGCCCAAGTTTTTGCCAAATTGCTGTGTTTTTTTTTTTGGGGATAGTCATTTTCATCTCAATTGCTTTTGCAAATTCATGTCTATGCCTTTTAGGTTAAACTGATACAGAGAAAAATATTGGGTATTGAACGAGAATTCGAAAAATATAAAATCGGTTTAGGGTTTATTTTCTTGCCTCGTAACAAATTATATTATGCATAGAATGGACACCTTTATGATGGTAAAACTAGAGAATGATGTTATATTAGTGGCGTGACTTTTGGTCCGTTCGTTTCAGCATTTTGGTTTTAACTTAGATCAACATCTAGATGTTAATTATTTGAAACTTGAATCCCATCCTTGAACGTTCAAATCTTGTCCAAATTTGAATAGTAAAATAAGCTAAGCAGAGAAAGAAAGGCTAGTAGCAACAAAATTTCGGAAAGATCTGCAAGTAGTAGTAGTAGTTAAATCGTTTTGTAACATAAAACAATTCAATCGTGACTTATCTTGATTCCTAAAAAGGAGATTATATTTCAAGGTTCCAAGTTGTTTCTGCGGTCAATTTCGGCGTTTTCAATTCCTCTGCCAGGTTCACAGACGCACACACCTGTTCAAACCAGAAAAAAGGCGCTCTATCAACCATAATAACACTTGAAATTTCAAAAAGAAAGCAAATTCAATTCAATTTCAGTGTCCAAATATGATCTGCCGAAACACAGAAGAACAATCTAAAACCCCCCACCATAATCCATCTTTTCTCTATGCATTTTAACGAAAAGATCATGCTTTGTGTCAACAACCTATGCATCATCTCACGGATGAAACACTTCCCTCTATCAAAGCTTATTTAATCAAACTATAATAGTGTAAATGAGTTGTTGTTTTTTTTTTTTTTTACCTTGAATGATCCGGTGTATTTGGAGTTTCTTGACCATTCCATACCAAGCAACTTGCTAGACGTTTGATAAGTCGCCTTGAGCATGTCACCACCGTAAACTTTCCGAGAAACCGCGAAGTCCCACGCGTTTTTGGCCAAGTCGTAGCACGGCTCGAACGTAGCGATCCCTCCATGAGCATACGTATACTTAAGCTTACAGTTGTTTGTCCCCACCATGTAATTAGCAGAGATTTTGTTTGCAGGATCAATCGAAAGACTCCCATCGACAATTATTCTGTCGTCTCCTCTGCTATGAATGAAAGTCAAGTTCAATGGCTTCTCAGCGATTCTCACTGTGTTCATGAACTGAAACCTAACATCCTGTAACCACAAGAACCATCATCGTTGAGGAAATGAGTAGAAATTATAGCATTTCCGCAGCTATCAATTCTTAATTGTTCTCCTGAAACTTGTGGAATCATATAGCATTTTGTTGGCTCAATCAAAGCAGACGACAAATTTGCGAATCCGATCAACTTTGATTCTCCCTAATTTTGATTTCCCTAGGTTTAATTGTAAGGAGAATCACAGCGAGACCTTCCACGGAAATGGAAAATTTAGGAATTTCTGAGATTTCTGCAAAAAACGATTTCGACGGAATCAAAGAGGAAAAGCAAAGGGCGTTTACTTTCTTAGGGACGTTATACTCAACCATGAAGAAACCAGGCTTCTCGACGGCAAGGGAGAGACCGTTCAAACTAGGGCCGGCGACGAAGGTAGCATCGGTCATGGTGGCGCGTAGCTTGAGATCGCCGGCGTTGAAGGCGAGTGAGCCAACTCCGGTGCTTTTACCACCAGCATCGAACTTGCCTTTGACGGAAGCCTTCATAGCCATCGTGCTTGACACACAGTTGAGAGAAGAGAGAGAGAGAGAGAGAGTTTGGTGAGAGCGGCGGACGAAGAAGAGACGATAAAAACACACGGTGTTATTCTCCGCTGCGTTTCTTCTTTGTTCGTACGTGCGAATTGGCACGCGCGATTCTTTTTTCTTTTGAACACCAATTTTCTGATTCTTAGCCCAATGTACTCATAATTATTCAATTCAATAGAAAAAAAGTTTGTAGCAGCCAATTTTCTAGCGGTGCAACTTATTTGCATAAGAATTTAAACGAAGTTTTGTTCTTTTTTCTTGATGAAATTTTAACTTCATTGATCATCTAGCAAAAATGAAAGATAGTGAAGATAATTATAACGAGCAAACCTCAAACCATCTTCACTTGAACAAAAAAGATAGTGAATAAAAGAAAATAACAGACTGTATACAACAACTAAACAAGAAGTTTTGAGTGAACAAAAAAAAGAGGTGTCCAATACATAAAACAACAAACAGAATCCAACATTTGTTTTTCGAGTTTTGCGACTAAAACGAAAAGAGGAACATAGAAAAAAACCTCTTCATCTCGCTGAAAGTAAGACTAACAAAACTTCCTAGAGAGATAAAAAAAAACCAATGTTCCATCCCATAAAAAAAAGATTCGTCCTAAAAAGAAAACCAAAATGTACAGTGAAACCAAAGCCCAAAAGTGTATAAACACAACCAACTTTTCATCCTCTTCAATCCTCAATTGACTGAATCTCTCCCATCATAATCCTGTTACTAACCACGTTAAATCCAAGAACCGATGCACTTAAGTTCACCTTCTTCCCTTTCTTGGCCTTTTTCTTTCCTCCAACTTTCGAGAAACCTTCGTTCGCAGTAGCGGTATAATAGTCATCTCCTGCCGCGTTGTTGTTGTTTCGGGCTGTCCCGGCTCCTCCTGAGCTCTTTGATTGAAATGCAATCTCGACCACTTCTGATGGTAGCAGGTCTTTGTAGTTGAGAAACTTGTCGATGAACTTGTGGTCTCGATCAACCGACCCTAGATTTTCGATCAGAAGTGTCTCGGCTTCTGATCGGGATAGCTTCAGACAAAATTCCAAGACGCTCGTATCTGACAAAAGGGAATTTACACAGAATGAATTTTTCGATCAAAGGAATTGAAATTAGTGTAATATTATGAACTTTTTTTACCTTCTGAACCAAGAAGTCTGAGACATTCGCTTCTGCACCAATCTCTGAAGCCATTTGCCTCTGAGAAACCGCAAACTTGTGAGAAAAAAAAAAACCAAAGCTATATTATATGGGCAGACGAGAGAGATTGTCAGTAAAAAGTAAAACCTGTGAGTTTTGTCACTGCTTCCTTTTTCCCTTTATTGGATGCCTGATCTGAAACTGATTTCTGTCGATTCTGCGAACTTCCTGCATTTCCTTTCGCAGGAGTGTTTTTGGTTCCCCAACTGTTTTGATTTGAAAGCTGAGGGAAGTCTCCCCTGCTCGAAAAAATAACTCAATAGTTAGTCGATTCCTTCAACGGATACAAGGCGATGATAATAATAATTTAGCCTGTGCAGATTTAGTAACACAATATCAGATATGACGACTTGGAAATTCAAGTAACAAGTGTTAGATTCATACTGTTTTGTTTCTTGGGTTGATTGCTCAACTGGGCCCCAGAAAAGGTCATCGTCTCCTTTGGATTTTGACTGCGGGGAAGGTTGAGAAACAGCCTGCGAAGGTGAAGCTGCGGAGCGTGACCAAGAAGTTTGAGAAATAGCCTGTGGTGGAGTTGGTTTCTGGGTGGTAGGTACTGGACTTGGGGGCGGATGAGATGAGGTCGTCAACTTCTCCTGCTCCCTCACGATGTCCCTAAGTGAGCTAGGTTTTGCGGATTTTTTAGGACCAGTGGACCAAGCAGCAGCCGGTGGAGGATTGTTCACAGTCTCTCCTTTCCAGAGAACAAAATCTCCCAAAGAAGGCCCAGAAGGAATACTAGGCAAAACTTCCTGCTGCTGCTGCTGGACAACGCGAGAACTTTTTCCCTTCTCAACGGAATTTGTTGGGAGGGATGTATCTACCGCGGGAACTTGTGCAGCGGCTTTCGCTCCAGCATTCTTTGCTCTCGCAGACTTCTTGCGGCTCTTTTTTGTTTCCTTAGCCTCGATAAAGTTATCATCATCTAAAGACTCTGCATTAGCGGATGCGGCTTGCATAAATGCGTCGTTGGAAATTATTTTCTTTGGTTCCCTCTCTTTGTCACTGGATTTGGCCACAACATCATCAGCCAGTAAGTCATGCAAGTGACTTTTCTTACCAGGAACACTTTCAGGCTTTACAACACTGGTTTGAGTAATAACTGACTCTCCATGAGTCTCTCTTAGGTTGATAGGATCTGAATTGGCAACAATCCCAGCCCAAGGAGAAGTAAAACCAACTGAACTCACGGAAGTAGGAGCCTTTGGAGCTAAAGCTTCTGCTTGTGCTACCCTCTGTTCTTCCATTTGAATTTCTAGCAAAGACTTTGGTTTAAAACCAGGGGCAGGCTTCCAAGCTCGTCCCGGTTGCGTTCGTGTGTTTTGCAGTGAAGAGTCATTCACACCAGATTCTCCCCAGACTGAATCAGCTTCGGAGCTCTTAATGGGGTGAGTATCATTGTCTATCAAAGTGTCGGCTGACTTTTTACTTTTCCCCTTCAACTCTGAATCATCAGCACTTCCAGTTTCAGGTTGCTTTGCCTCTTGCAGAGAAGCTTTAGAAGTTGCCTTAACCGCGTCAGCAGCCTGCTTGTTAGCCTGCTGCTTCTTGGACTTCTTACCAGAAGTCTTTCGACCTCCAGGAACTTCATTGTTTTTAACTCCAGTTGCAGGAATCTCCACAGATACCTCATTAGAGGCCTCTCCCTGTCCAGCATGCAAGTCCTTAGCCTGCTCCTCCAGCGACTTATTTTGAAATGTTTCGGGAGCTGTTATAGTAGGGCTATCATTGTTTTGACGGCTCACGGGTTCTTCTTCCATGTTAAGTGTAGGATGACCAGGAGAAAGGACAGGCTTCTCAGAGTACAAGCTGTTCATGTAATCCGCAGAAACTGTTCTTTCATATTCTGATTTTAAATTTTTGTTATGGGTACCATCGATTTGATCAGCAAGAACTGTCCCCTCGCTCGTCCTAGGTTCAACATTGCCAAACAACTGGTGTTGCAGGTGCTGAGGATGGCTTCCGAAACTGGCAACATTCTGATTGGTGGCATGACTTACCGAGAGCAAATCAGTTAAGTTGGCACCTCGTTCTTCATGGGAAACAGGAGCCTGCATTTGCTGATTGGCCTGCGTCATATCTTTTGATGCTTGCAGCCTAAGAGCATCAAAAGATTGCTGCAAGTGCCCAAAAGATGGCTCTCCAAACCGCTGCTGAGAACGCTGCTGATCAGCAAGAACCTGGGAAAACAGCTGTTGTTGCTGTCGTAACAACTGCTGCTGCTCTTCTTGTTTCTGTTGGTGTTTAAGCAAGAGCATCTTTTCAAAGAACAGACGCTGCTGCTGCGAAGAAAGGGGTGCCTGAGCATTCATCTGCAACAAGAGCTGTTGCTGCTGCAACAGATTGAGCGATTGCTGTTCGTGGGAGAGTCCAGATCCGAGCATCATATCAGGGGGTAACATGCCACCTGGATTATTTTCAATAGGTTGACCAAGTAAACCTACCAAAGGTGAATTCTGCTCTGGCAGCCTTTGCTGTTGGACCCCAAAGGGAGTTTGAGTTTGATTGGATTGCGACCACGCCGGAAGAGGACCAGTGACAGCAGGAGAAGACCTATCCGTTGCACCTTGGAGGATAGATAACAAATCAGAACTTGGGGAACGAGCAGGTTGTTGAGCATTTTCTGACACATTCTCCGATCCTGGCATCAGGTTTGCAGATTCCCGACCAGGCCAAATTGAATACGGACTAGGTACTGATCTCTGCCGTTCGAGTTCCAATTTCTTTGCCAAGAGATACATGTCAGCCCCACCATCACTACCTGGTAAAGACACTCCACCAGAACTATTTACCGCATATCCTTGAGCACCTGCAGACACAACACAGAAGTAAAAGAACATAAATTTACTGGTCCTGAGCGGCTAATAGGACAACAAAAGATATAACTGAAACACATCAAATGACGAACGCTTAAACTACCTTGAGATGAATTGTTCAAACTCCCAGACATCAACGATTCAATAAACCGATTCTCCGCTACAGACCCTCCAACGTGCTTATACCTCATATCATTTTGCAACACATCAGCTTCACCCATCCCAGAATGAACCTTCCCCACACCAGGGAAGGCTGGTGTAGCAGCCGCATCAATAAATTCATTTGGCTTGGAACCGGTAAAACCAGGTGGTGGCCCCGACTTAGCCCGCAAATGTGGCATCACATCACCAAGTAATGAAAAAGGAGAATCACTTGGTGCATTCGCAAGACGAACTAGCAAATCTATGCCAAAATATCCAGCTTCAAACCACCCAATGATATCAGTTCCCGTAAAAGGACCTTGAACTAAACCTTGAGGATCTTTATAATAGAGTGTAAGTTCTTCAGGCGTAGGTGGCAGAAGCTTTCTAACTTCCCGCTCCCTGTCGAACACCAGAGATGGCTGCCTTCTTAGGGCAGGATCTTCACCGATTTGCCATCTTGATTCACCTTTCGGCTGTGGCAAGTTCATCATATTGCCACCTGAATGGTTTACTGGATCTTTAGGATGTGACCAGACGTTGTCAGAAGATTTGAGCCTCTTATCAGCTGAAGGGTCATTCCAATCATGTGAGATCCTACTCGACCTTTCTCCCCCCGAAGGCTGACGCCAAGGAGATTGAGCATGATTATTTCCCTGCATACTGGGCTCTTTCATTTCTCTGACAGGCACCTCATTGCCTTTCCTAAAAGGAGCATAACCTTCATGAGAAGCTGCAAACATGACATAAACACCATAATGTGAGAGCCTAACAGAGACAGAGAAATAACTGCATATTATTTAGAACAAATCGTAGCATTTTCACCTTTGACAACACAGCTCAAAATTTTCAAAGAATACGACAAGTATAGAAAACAGCGAATCACTAAATTCCAATATCAGCTATTTCAATCAGCACCAATATGAGTCACCAAAGCTGCACGAAGGCCACAATATGTCAGAGCATACCTTCAGGCCTGAACTTAGCATCTGGATAGATCCTTTCTCCACTTTCATCTTTAGATTCCTCAGCAGCATATGCCATATCTTCTCTGCTTCCAGCTGCAACAAGGCATTCACAAAATTTCACCATTTGCATCATACGCACAAACTAGAAGCCAAGACGTCTTTCATGGAGTTCTTACCAGGCCTGATTCGCCTAGGTTGTGAAAACTCGACTGGATTTCGCCCACTAGGGCCATCCTTAGATACCTGAGGGGCACCACTGCTCACTATTTTTCCCGTCTCAATCGAATCCAGAATAGTCTACAAGGAACAACAAAAAGGTACAATGATTAGAAAATTGAGATAGTACAAAATGAAGGAAAATCATTAGCTAAACTAGAAAATACTAACCACTTCATCGGAACTTGGAGGGCAGAGAGCCAGAGGATCCGTCGGCTGCTCACACGTAAGGGAAGGCACCTCGATGAACCCATCTGGAAACTTTTCAAAACACTCTGTATCTGATATCCTGTAGACATCCAACAGTTTCACTCTGCTATATCTCAGATGGGGAGGCTCTCCATGACCACTTCCCCCCTTTTCAAAGGTAGATCCATGGTTTGATGCGCTAGTAAAAAGGCTTCCACCAGGGCCCACCCTTCCACGTCCAGCTGAGAAGATAGCAGTGTTGTCTCCACGCCCCCTGCTGTGAGAGAAGGGTGTAACCTGCTTGTTTGGCGTTGATTGAAGAGATTCTCCTCTTCCTCGACCTTGAGAGGGTCTCCAGGGCCGGTAATGGTCTCCATCACCAGTAGGAAGAGACGGACCCTTCTCACGAATGATTTCACCATCTTTACCAGATTCATCCCACTTGTTACGCGTAATCTCAGCTTCCTTATCATCAGGTCCCCAGCGAGAGTTCCACTTGCTCTCACGCCGCTGATCTGGCCCAGCATCCTTGTTTCCTGAATCAGTCCACCGGTCATTTGGACCACGCCGCTGCTCTGGCCCAGCATCCTTGTTTCCAGAGTCAGTCCACCGGTCATTTGGACCACGCCGTGGCTCCCCAAAGTTTTTTGGGCCCACATTATCCCACCGGTCAATCTTCTTATTATCACCAAACTCTTTCTCACCATTCCGCCAACGGTCTTTTCGGACTGTGGACAAGGTATCCCTCTCCTCATCACGCCAGCGATCACCACGGCGACCGCTTTCTGCATCAAGCAAGGAAGGCCGAAAAACATCTTTTTTCTTCAGATGATCCGGTGTCTCCTCCCCATTTCCTGCCGATCTCACAATATCCGAGCTGTTCCCATGAGGATTATGCAGCTCCTGAGCTTCCTGTAACAGTGAAACCAGGTCACATGTTCAGCGTATATAAATCTATAAGAAAAGCCCAACAACAACAATAACCACAAAAACAAAATCCACGCACAAGCAATATGAACATACCACGGTTCCCATTCCAGTCTTGTTCTCCCCTGGTTTGGAGTGAAGCCACTGAGGTGAAAGAGGAATAGGATTGTCAGAACCCTGGATATCTGCACAGGAAAGGGTAAATTGTCACTCTAATCCTCTCACAGAGACGCTGTAGAGGAGCATCAGATTGTATCTCTAAGACAAGAGCTTTAAGATGCAAACCGAATATCACATATACACAAAAGAATGTTTGGTATCTCCATGAATCACCTAAGCATGGTCACTGCACTAGCAATGTGCTAAAAAAAATTGAACAATGGAAACAATGAATTAAAAAAAATGTCTCACATCAAGATGTAAACAATCAACATCTTATGGATCTACAACAATATTAAAACAAACAACCAAAAACTTAACGCTGAGCTCATCGATCCTTGAAGCTCTTCGGAAATAGAAGATAACAAGCACAGAGCTCATGGTACATTAGAAATCAGTTCCGAAATTAAAACCCCTTAAGAGCTGAAAAAGCTGGAAATGTTATCGATTTTGCTCTTAAGCCTATTTGATAATACCCATTGACAATAAAATTAGCAAATAGAACACAGAGCGATCGGGAGACACCAAAAACCCTAATTATTAGGGGACTCAAGAGACTATAATAAAGACTGACGCTAATTCAATCGGCGATTAAGCATCGGACAGAGAAGGAGCTGCAATCTCTCTATAGCACAGAAACACAGGAGATAGAAATGGGAGACTCGACCACAATCCTAAGACCATCGGGTAACAAAAACAGATGAATGACGGAATAAACCTTTGAAGATCTGGTGCGGTGGATTGACGGAGAGGTGCTTGTTGCGGTGGTCGGCGGCGGAATCAGCGGAGGAGCTAGCCATGGATGATTCGTTCGGAGTTACAGAGTTACAAAAAGAGAGAGAGAGAGAGAGAGAGACGACGCGAGAAGTGAGAGAGCGATTACGGTGAAGAGGAACGTAGGTTTAAAAGACCCCCAAAGAAGAACGACTAAAAAGACGGCGTAGGTTAAGCTTGTAATTTCATATCCCAGCGCACGTTAGCATCCTACTTCCTTTTATGCGTTACTATAATAAAAAAAAAAAAGGAAAAATCTTGTTTTTTCTTTTAGGTTAGACAGTTTCCCATGATTATCCACATCGTGTCTGGACTCACGCGAGTTTTAAGCGCGTGTTTCGCAATTGTCTGTGAGTTTAGCTGTCACGTGGCGTGTACGCGCCATGTGGTGAACGAGAAGATGAAGTGGTGTTTTTTATTTTGTTTAATTGTTTACTTGTTTTTGTTTGTCTCTCTCGCTCACCTTTTTACCTAGAGAGTCAGTCCTTGAGATGCGAAAGAGTGGTCTCTGGGTCGTCCATTCATGTAGAGGAACTACGAAAGAACCCTAACCGGAAATTCAAGACGGAATTTAATTTGGTTTTGACTTTTGGACAAGGTTTGGGTCATGATACATACACCACATGTGTTGGGTCGTATCTTTATGCGTGGTGTGTAAAATGTCACGGTCTTACGACTTAATAGTTCATATAGGAACCGACTGATAAACCTTTGTTTTTAATATGACAATGATTCAATTCAAGAAAATATGATAATGATCAGTGTTTTACTGACTAGAGTTAGAAACGATTAGAGAGGATGCGATTTGGTTTAAAACTTAAAACGGACACATGACTGCGCTATTTATGAACATGTTGTTTAGTGGTTAAAATCAAATCTAAAAGTTTAATTAAAGAAAGTTTTATATAGGAATAAAAACACTCTAACCACCTGTTTTACCACAAGTGGTTGTAGACGATTTGTTCAAATGGTTTGTAATTGGTTTTGGTGTTGGGTTCGATACGAAAAGAGCGACAATGCCCATTCTTTTGATTTAAGAAATTTTAGAGTTTCGTTTGATAAATCCAGTCATGAGTCATCTATTGGAATCCTTTTAAAAAAAAAAAAAAAAAAACCAGTCATATATTATTGTGGAAAAAAATCATCGAAAAACTAAAATATAAGTCAAGAAACAAATTTATCATCACCGAGCAGAAGTTGCCAAATCAAACACAAAATATATCGAACTTGAAGTCGTGGTGCAGATAACCGTTGGTTTAATATATATTTTTTGCCCAAGCTAATATGATTCTACATGTTACTTTAATATTTGTGATTTTTTTTTTTTGAAATATTTTTAAGAATTATAGTTTTTGATTCGGAAAATTTTGGTAAATTTGTGAATTACACTATGCAATTTTGGATTTGTTTTCTGGATTTTATCAATTATTTGACTTTACACCTAATTAAAAAATTAGAAAAACGTAAAAACATGTGGTAATTTGACCATTAAAGTTTATTCTTCAAATCAAATATTTTTTAAAGTTATAGATTTTGACTAGAATTTTTTTGGTAAATTTGTGAATGTATATTATATAGTTTGAAATTAGTTCCCTGAATTTCCTAAAGTATCTCACTTTAAATCTAACTAAAAATTTAGAGTAAGTACAACCATTTGTCGAGTTGCTATTTGACCACAAAAAAATTATTAGTGAAATGTTTTTAAGAAGTATATATAGCTTTTGACTCGGAAAATTTGGTAATTTTTTGAATGTATATTATGCAGTTTTGAATTTGTTCCTTGAAATTTTAATTTCTCGCGTATTTGACTTAAGACCTAATTAAGAAATTAGCAAAACGTAAAAACATTTGGTGAATTGCTATTTGACCATTAAAGTTTATTCTTCAAATATTTTTAAAAGTTATAGATTTTGACTATAAAAAATTTGGTAAATTTGTGAATGTATATTATGTACTTTGGAATTCGTTCCATAGATGTCCTAAAGTATTTTACTTTAACTTTAAATCTAATTAAAAAAGTTACAAACATTTGTCTAATTGCTAATTTTAACCACAAAAAATTATTAGTGAATTTTTGTAAGAAATATGTTTTTTGACTTTTGAATGTATATATCTCTATAATATTAATTGAGAAGTACAATTGAGAAAAAAGACAAAAAAATCCATATATTTACGGTGAATGCCACTGGGTTAATGAATATTTTCTGTTTGGAAACAGGGATAGCAGAGGCTAAAAGTGTCTTGAAAAAAAAAAAATTCCAACTCGCCCGAGTTGACTCGGTAACTCGGGAATAGCCCACCCGAATTATTCAAGGACAGCACGCGGATCTTGAATCACTTAAATTGGACCAACCGGTTTTTCTGTTTCCCAATTTGACCGTATTTGATTTGGAAATTTGCGATTTCCTATTGCAGTGATTATTTTTAATACTCTCGACGATAATTCCTATTTCAAGGAAACTTGATCCCAAAAAAAGGATAAACATCTTCAAATATTTGTAAATATTTCAACTAAAATCCTACGTATTTGGACAATTCCCAAATTTCATGACACTACTACTATATAATGATACTCAATTATCATTAACCCATAATTCACAAACAACTCGCAAGAGCAACACCCAAAAACCTAAAGAACAACTCGCAAGAGCAACATCCAAAAACCCAAAGAATGGATCTTCCAATCACTCTTTTGAAGAACATCAAGCCTTACAAAACTGCATGGAGAATTCAAGTGAAAATTTTACATTCATGGAAGCAGTATATTGCTTCATCCGGTGAGACAATGGAGATGATCTTAGCTGATGAAGAGGTAAACTTTATAAAGCTGTTATAAAATTTTCAAGTATTAATTTCAATTACTAATCTATTTGTATTCCTATTACTATCTCTTCCATGATCAGGGATCGAAGATAAATGCTGGTATCAAAAAGGAATTCGTTAAAAAGTATGAAAAATACTTACCAACTGGAGAATGGAAGTTCATTAGCAATTTCAGGCTCAACCATGCAGGCGGTCAATATAGGCCAACAGATCACGCTTACAAAATTGGATTTATGAAAGAAACTTTCGTGAATAGAACAGTCGTCGTTTCTGAGTCTCTCTTCCTGAACACGATAAACTTTAAAAGATAAAGGAAGGTTATAATGAAAACTTCCTTTGTGGTAAGTTCAAGATTATATCTCAATTAAAAAAATATAAGTTAAGAGACCTAACCTGATTATTTGATCGTAATGCAGATATCCTAGGAGAAGTTATCAATGTTAAGGAGTTGGAGAATATGGATTCTGGTAACAAACCATTATAAAAGCTGGAACTTGAGCTTCGAGATGCAACGTAAGTTAGTTTGCCTGTATTCAAAAAGCTTTCTTAAAGTTTATATTTTCAAAATCACAATTTAATATATGCAAGTTGTTCACGTATGTTTTGGTTTTGGTTGTAGTGATGAGCATCTAGGATGTACCGTATGGAATTCAATGGCTGAGGAGATGTCTGAAGCATGTCAAACTGCTGGAGATAAAAGAGTCATATGTCTTCTAAGATTTGCCAAAATCAAGGAATTCAAAGGTGTGAGATTTATAAACAATTACAACGCTGAATCCAATACATATATTATCTAATGTTAAGACTTATTCATGTATATTACCTTATGTATTAGGTGTTAAGAGTGCTTCAAACTCATTCTCAACAAGTCTCCTGCAGATAAACCCAGATCATGCTGAGATTGAAGAGTTTAAGAATCAGTAAGTTCGAAACTTATATTATTACACAAATATTCATTAATATAAACTATTGTCTAATTCTGAAAACTTTTTACAGACTTCCAGATAATGGATTGACTATAACCCTTTCTGAGAACAAACCAAAATTTGATGGCATTGTGTTCGGTAATGATTATTGGATGGAAGAACAAAACATCAACATTGCAGAATTAAAGCAGTCTACAGATGTAAGTAATCGTAAGCGTAAACTATTTCAAATGAGAAATTCATGCATTCATACAGATGTATCATCTATAATTGATCATGCGTGTTGAATGTTGTAAGTTGGAAAAGTCAAGATCATGTGCACCATTGAGTCAGTAGATACAGATTGGAGATGGTACTATAATGGGTGCACAAAAATAAATCATAAAAAGGTGGAACATGCCAAATCAGAATCTGGGCAGGAATTGGTTCAGGGAAAAGGAAAGCAACATTTGTTCTGGTGTGACATGTGTGATGCAAATGTAGCTCATGTTGCAGCAAAGTAAGTACACACACTACATACATCTGCCCCTTTTTTTGGCTAGTTCTGTTCGTTTTAATTAATATTTCCTACTATAACATATATTTACTTGATAGGTACAACCTTCATTTAAAGGTGAAGGATCACACGACCACTACAACACTTCTCCTCTTTGATAGCTTTGCAAAAGATATTATAAAGAAAACAGCAAATGAACTTCTCAATGGAAACTTTGACGAGGTAATAAATATTTTTTCAACCAAATCAAATATGAAAAATTTGAATCAAACTAACTAAATGTTTATGCAGATTGTAGATCCAGAGGATTTCCCTCAGGACCTTAAGAATTTGTCTGGAAAAAGTTTTCAATTTGTTCTTCAGATTGAGAAGGAAAATTTGAGAGGTCATGATACCTTTAGAGTTACTAAGGTTCTGACAAACTGTTTGGCGTTGGAGGATCACACAATTGCTGAAGAAGATAAGTCAATCAATTCAGTGGAACTCATCCCCATGAACCAGGTACAAACTACATAGATCAAAGAATTTAGATGATCAATTGAAATTTTAACAAAAACGTATGATTAGTAACTTAGTCTGATATTTTTAATTTTATTTTTTAAAGGGAACACCTTCATTGAGTCAAGAAATTACTGAGTCAGGATCAGAAGACGTCAAAACACCTTCATTAAAAAGGAAAGATGACATGGATGTAATAATTTTGGATGAGCAATTGACCACCAAGAAGCTGTGTTTCAAAAGCATCAAAGTGGAAGTTGAGAAGAAATAAAGGACGAGAATGGAAAAATGTGAAGAATAAAAACAAGGAGTTTAGATTATCAAAACATGGTTTTTATTTTTTTTAGAGATTTTTGATTTACTTAAAGTGATTTAAATTTATTTTGTTTTTTTAATTAACTAATAAATTGTTTATGCTTACCAAACAATGTTTTAAACTATTTTCCATTATCCAGCATTTTAAAGAAGATTTTTCACAATGTCTAACAAGTTTAAGCTTAGAAAACAAAGACATGCATTGTATTTCTTTGAGCATGGATAAAAACATAAATTAGAGATCATCTTAAACAAATCAAACGAAAATCCAAAGTGAAATTGTTCCTATGCGTGATCTTTTAGCTTAAAACTCATTGATCTAAAGGGGAAAAAAAAAAGGAAAAGACAGAAGTAAAAAAACGTGAACAAAAGGAACAAAATAATTTAACAATTCTAATATACATATTACATCCACGATAAAGTTTATTTTCCTGTTTCATACGGAGTAAAAGATAATCTAATATGTTGAGTCTATTTATCTGCAAATTAGAGAAATTACTTATTTAACAAATATATAGAATTATAGGTTGATGATATTGTAGAGTTACTAACCTGAATCATATGACGACTGTGGTCAGACTGGTGATATTCAAAAGTCTTCAATTGACTTGGAAATTTCAATCTCGGCACATTAGCGAACCTCGACAATCAAAAAAACAAACTATTAATAACAGAGAAAATAAATTAATAAAGTGTATATATTCAAGAAGATAATATAGAGAAGACTCACACTTCGTCCAACTTTTGGTAGAACTGACAAGCATCAAACTTTGTGCCTTCTGGTGCAGATCCTGCCATGACTACACATACACAGAACAGGAACAATTAGCGATACAATAGAGTCAGATGAAAAACAAAATTTTTTGATTTCTGGGAAGAATGAGACAGAATAGCCAAACTCGGACACCATAAAGATAGGAAGACAAGCATTACTATTAAGGGAAATGTAACAGAGCCGATAATAAATCATATGACCAAACACAAAATAGCCAGGAATACAACTGTAATTGAAAAAGAACTTTCCTTACTCGATGGTGTAGATTTCACAACTTGACTTAATGTTTCTTCCTATCATTTACATGGGGAAACCCCAAAATCTTCACAGATCGAAAGCTCTGAGGATTTGAATGGGTAATTAGTGTGTAGATTTACATTTTTCATACTATTTTCTCAAATCAAAAGTGAGAGAGACGAGATGGAACCTGAAGATTGCTGCGAGGATGAATGTGAAAGATGGCGGAATCTTCTTGACCTGCAAAGGCGCCGCCGAGAGAAGAGTAGACAAAGCGACAAGCGGTGAGATCGAGACAGGCGTCCCATTCTGTTGTGCTAATCGATTACGAGAAGATCTTGGATTCCAAAATCTTCACAGATCCACAGATCCAAGCAAAAAGCGGAGTGAGACGAAGAAGAGGAAGAGAATATCAATGAAGAAAAGGAGATGGGAACAGATTAAACGATAAAGGATAGGAAGAGAACAACGAAGAAGAGAGGAACGAAAATGGAGAATAAGCGGTGCTAAAGAAAAGAGAAAAAATGTTTGTCGGTGTTGACAAAGGATAAGGTTTTAAGACCACATATAATTTTCGATGATACCAAAGTCTAAAGAGAAAAAATAAAAAATAAACATTGGTTTATTTTATTTGTGTATAGGTTATTTTAAGTGGTTTTTTTCATCTCTTAAAATTATTTAAAAAATTGAAATTTACAAAATTGTCAAAACTAGGTCTGAAAGTTCGGGTTTGGGTTCATATTTGGGTAGAGTAATTCGGGTTAACGTGTTGAAAAAGACAAAATTGATTAGAGTTTTTTTTTTTTTTAAATGCTTTAGGTAACGTTCTGTTTTTTTAAGGATTTTCCAAAATTTTGGAATTCGGGTTGTCAGGTTTAGGTTTGTTAAGAAGGTAAATGTTTGGAAAAATAGTTATTTGACAATATTTTTGGTTTTTCTTGATGAAAACATAACGTACGGTCATACGGTAAAATGACAACGCACGAACATAATATTTTCTAATTTTTCTCTCACAGAACCACAACTTCACACCGCACGAGCGTGCGGGTCCTCTACTAGTATTATGTAATTTGGAATTCATTCCCCATAATTCCTAAAATATTTAACTTTAAATCTAACTAAAAAAAGTTAGAGTAAATACAAACATTTAGCGACTTGTTATCTGACCATAAAATTGTATTGCCAAAATATTTTTAAGAACTATACCTTTGACTGGAATTTTTTGGCAAATTTGTGAATGTATATTATGCAGTTTTGAATTTATTCCTCAAATTTTCTCGTGTATCCATTTTAAATCTAACTAATATTTATTACTTAGAGTAGTTCATATTAAAACCTTTAATGATAAGGTGATGTGTCATTGTGCATATGAGTGCATGTGTGTTAGAAAGACTAAGATGTGATTTTTTCAAAATTAACCATTTCATTCTTTTTCCATCTTAATGTTTGACACCATTTTCCTCTCCCTCCCGCTCTTCTTACTCTAACTTCGATCTAACACCTAACAATTTGTCTCTATTGTGGATCCACTGCGAGCCACCGAGAGCTGTTCCTAGCATTTTAGTGGCCGGAGGCGACTAATAAACCAAACCCATTGTAATTAAAAAAAACCTCGCGTTTAGTTCAAATGAAAATCTAACTTATTATGCTAACAGAATCATAATATATATAGTAAAATAGAGTTTCTTTTTCTATGATACTACATCATCACAAAAATGTTTAAATATTTAACCCATCATTATTTTGTTTGTTGATTTTAATTATTTATTTGATGTATTATGTTTTAGATTCACTACAAGAAAACAGACCTTTGCCATCGGCACGAATCGTTGTAAAAT
>OVBJ01000643.1:0-46692 GCA_900406535.1 Noccaea bulbosa | reverse complement strand
TAATTGAAAAAGAAATTAATTTCCGGAATGTGGCATCTGAGCAACCGGTTCCACGATTTGTGGCTTATTGGCTTTTCTTCCATTATTTCTTCTTCTTCTTCTTCTTCTAATCTACGCTTTTTCAGTTTTCAAAATCCCAATCCCGCACTCCTCGAAGAAAGTGTAACAATGGCGAGAAGACCGGATGAAGAATACGATTACTTGTTCAAAGTGGTTTTGATCGGAGACTCTGGTGTCGGCAAGTCAAATCTACTCTCTAGATTCACCCGCAATGAGTTCTGCTTGGAATCCAAATCTACAATCGGCGTGGAATTCGCTACTCGTACTCTCCAAGTATGTACACTTCTCCCTTATATGGTGTTATCGAAGAGGTGCTCGATCTAGGATTACTTGTAATTTTCCACTCAAGTCTCTGGAATCATATGATGGACTTCTCCGTTTGTGTGTTATGTGCTCTGCTGCGTTATTCGTTCGATCCGTATGTGTTTAAGGTTTTGTGGAATAGTAGGAAGCAGCCTCAATTGGAATAAATGTTCACTTGTGTGGTTGCCTATTTTCTTCATTTTGGTCAATGAACTTAGTTTTTAGGCGTGTTGTTGAAAATGATGTCAAGTTTGTTGAAGTTGCCATATCTTTAACCTGAGTTGGTATATTTTTCTGGCTAGTTTGGCATGAGGCTGCCTCAGATCTACAACTACTTTGATGTACAGTATAAGTATAACATAACTTACATCCAAATAGACAAAGGAAATATAAATTTTGTTACTTTCAAGTTTGCTATGCTAATTATAGAATCCACTATACATAAGTATTTGATATGCATTTTCTGCTTATTATCTCCTTTTTAAGGTGGAAGGAAGGACTGTGAAAGCTCAGATATGGGACACGGCTGGGCAAGAACGATACAGAGCCATAACCAGCGCCTATTACAGAGGTGCACTTGGAGCTCTCTTGGTCTACGACGTCACTAAACCAACAACCTTTGAGAATGTAAGCCGGTGGTTAAAAGAGCTCAGAGACCATGCAGATTCCAACATAGTGATCATGTTGATCGGAAACAAGACGGATCTGAAGCATCTCAGAGCAGTTGCCACAGAGGATGCTCAGAGCTATGCAGAGAAAGAAGGCTTATCTTTCATCGAGACATCTGCGCTCGAGGCATTAAACGTGGAGAAGGCTTTTCAGACGATTCTCTCGGAGATCTACAGGATCATCAGCAAGAAATCGATATCTTCAGACCAGACTAGCGCGAATGCCAACATCAAGGAAGGCCAAACCATTGATGTAGCTGCTTCTTCTGAGTCGAACACTAAGAAGCCTTGTTGCTCGTCGTCCTGAAAGGCTTTGTGCTGTGTCACCGTTAAAAAGCCAATATATCTATGTGAATGTGACATTTCTCCAACAAGGCTTGCGTTGTGTTACACTAGCTTAAATTATGCAAGTTGCATTTGTTCTTTTTGTTGATATTATTAACTCAAAGATCATCCTATAATGAATTGTGGAATTTGGAATCGTTTCATTCTGAAAAAGATCAACAAACGATTCTGCTCTGAGTTTACTCTTTCATCATCGAAGATAACACAAGTTTAAAGAATTTTCCAAATATATATAATTTCTTAAAAGAGGCGTTTTGCAAAGTAGGGCCCCTACCTTTTAACCCTAAAATATACAGTATATATGTGCTGAAAAACCCTTGGCTACGAAATCTCGGATTGCTTTCGCGCTTGGAATCGATTCGTGATTCCTGGAAACTCATCATCCACAAGGTAACTTCTCTCAGCTGGGTTGCGTTCGATTTTGATCTCTTTTGTCTGTAATGCTATCGACTCAATTTGCTGTTGTTTCGATCCTCTTTGGACCCCAATTCTGTAGATATGCGTTTTCTTTGTTTCATATTGTATGGTTCTGTTTGCGCAGGCACTGTTACGCAATGGCAACTGCTGAAGAAAGAGACGACGTGAGGAGAGATCGTCTTCTCGAGATTGAACGAAAAGTAATAACATTGTGGGAGGAAGAGCAAGTATTCAAGGCTGAATCTCGTAAGGATCCTCCAAAACCAGGAGAAAAGTTCTTCTCGGCATTCCCTTTCCCGTATATGAATGGTTATCTGCACATTGGGCATGCCTTCTCACTCTCCAAGATTGATTTTGCTTCGGCTTATCATAGACTAAGAGGGGCTAATGTGCTCCTTCCGTTTGGCTTCCACTGTACTGGAATGCCTATTAAGGCTTCTGCGGACAAGCTTGCTCGTGAGATGGACGAGTACGGAAACCCTCCTGATTTCCCTGCTGTAGACAACACCCAATCAAGCTCCAGAAGTTGAGGAGGAGAGTAGTGACACACCAGCTTTGCCGGGTCAGTTCAAGGGAAGGAAGTCCAAGGTAGCTGCAAAATCCATAATCTTGCAAGGTCTGCACTCAACCTTGCCTACCAGAACTTTTCAAAGATCCCTCAGAAGCCTTCCTGCTTACTTGAGTTGACCGGGTATGATCTGATTGGACTCCCTTTGAGGTCTCCTCTGGCCGTGAACGAGATCATCTATGCTCTGCCCATGTTAACCATTCTGACCAACAAGGGTACTGGCATTGTCACCAGCGTGCCTAGTGATGCCCCTGATGATTACATGGCCTTGCAAGATCTAAATGCGAAACCTGCATTTCGAGCACATTTTGGTGTGAAAGATGAGTGGGTGCCGTCTGAAATTGTGCCGATTATCAACATTCCAGAGTTTGGAGATAAGGCTGCCGAGAAGGTCTGCTTGGATCTGAAGATTAAAAGTCAAAATGATAAGGAGTTGCTTGCAGAGGCCAAGAGGTTGACGTACCTGAAAGGTTTCACCGAAGGAACTATGCTTATCGGAGAGTTCGTTGGTAGGAAAGTTCAAGACATTAAGCCCATAATCAAGAAACAGCTCATAGAGTCTGGCGAGGCAATTATATACAGTGAACCCGAGAAGCCGGTCATGTCAAGATCGGGTGATGAATGTGTTGTGGCTCTTACAGATCAGTGGTACATAACGTACGGCGAGTCAGAGTGGCGGCAAATGGCTGAGGAATGCTTATCAAAGATGAATCTCTACTCTGAAGAAACAAGGCATGGATTTGAGCACACTCTGAGCTGGCTCAACCAGTGGGCTTGCTCACGGTCTTTTGGTCTCGGAACTCGAATTCCCTGGGATGAACAGTTCCTTGTGGAATCCTTATCTGATTCCTCTCTTTATATGGCGTATTATACAGTTGCCCATTTCTTTCACGATGGAGACATGTATAAAGGGAGCAAGTCTTTGCTTCGACCTCAGCAGATGAATGATGAAGTTTGGGAGTATCTCTTCTGTGATGGTCTCATCTGACATTCCGTCAGATGTTTTAAGTGAGATGAAGCAGGAATTTGACTACTGGTACCCACTGGATCTTCGAGTTTCAGGAAAGGATCTTATTCAGAATCATTTGACGTTTTTCATCTACGGCACTAATGGCGAGTCGACACTGGCCACGCGGCATCAGATGTAATGGTCACATTATGCTGAATTCTAAAAAAATGTCAAAGTCAACTGGAAATTTCAAAACCCTGCGCCAGGCTATTGAAAAATACTCTGCCACTGCTACGAGGTTTGCTTTGGCTGATGCTGGTGATGGCGTTGACGATGCAAACTTTGTAGATGTAACTGCAAATGCTGCATTTCGGCGGCTCCCAAAAGAGCTCACATGGATGGAAGAAGTTCTGGCTGATGAATCTTCTTTGAGAAAGGGCACTCCATCTACATATGCTGATAAAGTGTTCGAAAATGACATGAACATTGCTATCAGATTGACTGAAAAGGCCTACGAAAATTGTTTGTTTAGGGAGGCACTTAAGAATGGGTTTCACATGAGTATAAGCTCTCCTGCGGCAGTGGCGGCATGAATCATGACTTGATACTGAAGTTTATGGATGTGCAAACGCGCCTCATTGAACCAATCTGTCCTCAATATGCAGAACATGTTTGGAGGGATCTTTTGAAGAAAGATGGCTCTGTGGTAAATGCAGGCTGGCCTACATCAGATGAGCCAGATTTGGTTCTCAAGGGTGCTAGCAAATATTTGCAAGATTCTATCATCTTAATGAGAAAGCTTACACGGAAACAGGTCTTAGGTTCCAAGAAGGCACCTGAGGGCGGTGCTGGTGCTCTAGTAACAATAGTGGAACAGGCGAACTTGAAAGGCCTAGTATATGTGAATGAGGAATTTGATGGATGGAAAGCTGACTGCCTCAAGATTCTTCAAAGGAAGTTTGACCAGGAAACCCGTTCTTTTGCTCCTGACGCAGAGATACTTGGAGATCTGAGGGAGATTATACAGAAGGACGGAAAAGCTGAGAACTTCAAGCAAATTCAGAAGCTTTGCATGCCTTTCCTGAAATTCAAAAAGCACGAGGCAGTAGCTCTCGGCAGTGAGGCTCTAAATTTGAGGTTACGTTTTGGAGAGAAGGAAGTCCTTGAGAGTAACAAGGAGTTGATCAAGCGGCAACTTGGTCTTCAGGAGGTTGAAATATATTCTGTAACTGGCCCTAATGATCCTGCTATAGCTGGTGGTCCACATCAATCACTCCTGAGGCAGAACCCTCCATCTCCAGCCAGTCCAACCGCCATCTTTGTGAACAGGTAAAAGCTTGTTATATTAGTATGACAAATCTTACTATTAGAACCAGTGTGTATACTCTCTTTTTTTTTATTTCTCATCGACCAAAGAGAACTCCTTACCGCTCTATTAGCACAACTGTCTGCCCTCCGACCTAAGAATTTTCTCTTGCATTACAGGTAATTCCAAAGAAAATCGTGGGACATGTTTCAACTACAAGTCAGAAGTTGAAGACGGCTTGGAAGTTAAGTTCTAACTCTTTTTTTCTTTGTTGTTTACGTAGTCCGTAAAAAACCTAATAAATTGTAATTGTTTTAAGGTTTTCTATCAGATCCTCCGAGAGCAATCTACGATGTATATATGGAGGGGTCAATGAGGAATCACAACTCTGCTCGGGACTGGGTGGCATATCTAGCGAATGTGTGTGTTAAGAAACTTAACGAGACTGAGGTTAGCCATCTAGTTGAAATGTCTTTTTTGCCTTTCAGAAGAAGATGTATATGAATTTTGAATAATTTTCGACAGGGAAAGACTTTAGAATTGGTAAATGTGGTGAGAGCTACTCATAGTGGATTAGCTAAATGGAAAATGTACATCACCTTTATGGCTCGAGAGCACCATGCATGAGGGGCCTCTTGTTGAGTACCAAGCCAAGGTGATCTACGACTTTGCAGAAGTCGACCCTCCTTTCCCGATTCTCTGCAGGCCAAGTCCCAAATCAAATATCTAGATGTGTACTAAAGGTATATCTATTATTCCTTTACTCTTCTTGCTGTTTATTATTGTGGCAATTTCATGATCATTGCCTGTTTCCATTTACTAACTTTTAATCTTTCTGCCTTCTAAATTCAGATTGGTACCAAGGGCGTCGTTTAGGTAATCAGCCGCGTAGCTCGATATCTTATTATCTTTGACCATTCTTGACTGAAAGTGTAACTGTAACGATGGAAGGAGGTATTCTAATTATCCAACCCTTTACCAAAATGTAACTTTTACGAATATTAAATTGTGTCAGCTCACATCATCTTACAATTTGCATAAAATGATGCAATTATAAAATGACTTGCCTATGATTTCCCCAAAAAGCCAAATATTATGAGAAAAAAACAAAAAACAAAGACAACTTATACTTGTTATAAAAAAAATCGATTCATGATTTCAAAGTCAAATATTATCTACCAACATTTAAATTTGACAAAGATGACCCCAAAGGGCAGGTTTTCAGATGATATAATTTTTCATCAGCAGAATATACAATGAAGCTCTCATTGCAACATGATCCACAAAAAAATTAAAAAAAAAAAAAAAAAAAACAGTATCCTAATTGAGTTTAATATTGCGACCATGAGAAGATAATGCTTTCCCAGCATATGTCACCACTTTGGCTTGGTACTTTCGACTGTTCTTTCTTATCAATAACACAGTTTTTTTTATATCCTCGTTAGTTATACTAACATAACATCTACTATCTTGCACATAACGACTTTTAACTTTTTACGATACCGTGAATGGGATAGTGTATATATAAATGTTATTGATAATTTCGCGTCAACATTATGAAATTTGAATAAATATTTTTTGAAGCTGTATTGTTCTGTTTCTTTCCGTCACCCGGCCCTCCTGTCGCCACTCGTCTCCGGGTAGAACTTGCCGTATAGTCACAAGTAAGTTCCCAGCTTCAATCTCTCTTTTTCTGCCTGATCAAGGTGTGATACAGTTTCGAGGTTCTTGTGTACATACATCAAAGGTTTGTATTTTTATAGCTAGGAGCATCCTGTCATTGACCAGTCTTAACTGAATACATTAAAAGTCTGGTTTTTCTGCGTCAAGGCCTTTCTTATATGCATTTTTGTACGAATTACAACATTTTTGTTAAATGCATTTCAGTATCTCAACCACTTATTCTCTTCAAACGTCTCCTAAAAGGACTGAACATTTTTGTAACATTTTCAAGTGAAACATACAAAGAGAAGTGGCGAAGTCATTGGTTTTTGAGAATAAGTTTGATATCTCAGCCACACTCAAAAATATTCGTCTATCTATGTTTTTCTTTCGATTTGCTTCAAAAATGATAATTCACTTTTACCTGATGGCATTAGAAAAACCCAATTTCATAAGAATAAAAAGTACACGAAAAAACTATAGTTAGATGAGCATGGCGACAAAAAAGAAAACATATTCGTTTGAGGTAACATAGTTTCCAAGTAAAAAGAAAATCAACAAACTCTTTTCCACTATTATAACAAAACAAGAAAACTCTAAATGGATGATTTGAGTTTGTTTCTTTAGACATCTCAGATGGCCAGTGGCGTGTGACGTGTGGCTTCAAGATACGGTGGAGAATCCGGCGGCTAAAAGGGCTCAGGGTAGGTACTTGAAAGTGTCATTATTAGTTCTGATCATATACTCTCACTCGATCAAATGGTCAATCCTTTGCTTTATCATCCTTATTTCAGGCTGCAAACAAAAACACCAGTTAAGCTGTGTATTATATATGTTGTGTAATAAGAAATCAAACTTTCAATAACTTTACCTTGAACCTTCGGTGTAGCCTCTCAGTACATTCAGAGACCAACTCGTTAAATTGCAACTCTTTCCTGTTCTTCATGATCCACACCAGATTAAAATCAATGGCATAACGTCTATCTTCTTCAACAACTTATTCTAATTGATTCGTTCGAGCACATGCCAGAGAGTGAAGCCGGCTGTCAAGAACTTCATGGTCAGCGTTAAGTTGTTCAAATGAAGCTTTTTGTGTTGTTGAATAGCAAATGTCCGTATATTAAAATGACGCTCTAAAAGAATTTAGTGCTTTTTTCGAACAAATAAAAAATACTTAGTGGGTCTTATTAGATGTTGTATTTAAAATGAACTGAAATTCAGTCACAATACAATGTTATTTAAATAATGATTCTAAATCTAGTGTTATACAATGTTATACAATGTTGTTTGTTTTTAAATCTAGTGTTATTAGATATCTTATTTGTAATCCACATTAAAGAGATGCATTAAAATTGAGATTTGAAGTGATTTGGGGTTATTTCATTTTTACATGATTTATGATGATTTTAGAGAAGTTATTATGATTTTAATAAAATCTCTCTAGAATTTCATCTAAAACCATGAGATTTCAAATCCTGTTTTAAAATCCAATGTTATTCAAACTACATAATTTAAAAAATCTTTGTTTATTGAGTCATTTGAAATGGACTTTAATAGAGTTTCATGAGTAAATTATTAAGAACAGAATTAGAGATTTTATAATCAACTTATATGGATTCTTTAAGATAAGATCAAAATTTTAAATCTGAAAAATTATAAAATCTATAAAATTGATTTTAAATACGTACATCAATTGAATAACACCCTTAGTATTTTTATCCACAGCTTTATTTGTCTAGGCTCTTCAATAATGGCTATGAACAAGTTCCATACTCAGAGAGTTAGGTAACATTTGTTGACAGACTATGGACAAAATGGTCTATTTGACTCTGATTCTGATCCATCTCTATAGCTAGGGATAACAAAATGCCTTAGTCTCCCTTGTTGTTTCTTCATGTACCCTTCACATAAGAAAGCCATCGAGAACTTGTCTTCTACTTCCCTGTTCACGTCATGCACAAACACATCAGTCTCTCCTCCTTGATCCTTGTTCCTCGCCATCATTCCCGCTGTGAAAATTGCTGTCATCCTCCCAGGGGCCTCATCGTAGTAGCCGGTCGGTGCATCAACCATGATCAGATCCCATCTCGTCTCATAGATTTCTGCAGGCAAACCCTTGAGTGCTAGTTGACACATTGAGTACCTTGGATCTCCAATGGCTGTGCATTCAGGTCCTTTCCCAACTTCTATGAGATTGTCGGCTTGATTGACTTTACTTTCGTATGTGACATGGTATGATTCCAGCATCGGAAAACGTCTCTTGATCTGCTTTATCCATGCTTCGTCTTCCTCAAGAAATACAGTCCGGCCTCCATAGTTGAGAGAGCTCCACATGAGGCTGTCATGGCCTAGACCAAACACCAAGAAATTGCAGGGTGACTTCTTGTCGAGTACCCTACTGCTAACGGCTATTTCTTTGAGCGTTTGTTGCGGTGTGATGACTGAAGTCGAGTAATGGATCAGGGCTTGTGCGAGAGAACGCGGTAGCTTATTGCAGGCACCAGAGCAACCCCCTGAACTCGTCTCTTCTCGAGTTTGGTCTTCCTGTGAAGATGTAAGAGTTGATCTCACGATGAAGATGAGAATGAAGGCTGCAAGAAGACAAACAAGGAGAAGCTTGACCTCGTGGCTTTGATTTGTTTTAGACCTCATTGTTTGATTCAAATTTTTAGAACTTGGTCAGATTCTGCAAATGCTACTCGTTTGATATATATCCCATAAAGATATGCTGAGATGAAAGGAGAAGTTGGGTTTATGCTTCGACATGAAGGGTGCTTGAAGAAGACAATGCAGCTACTTTCAGGTTCTGCAAGTTGCAATAGAGAAGAAAGCCTTCTATTTAAGTTTCTTGGTGGTTGGTCGCCACCATACCAATACCATACGTTCTTTTGGGTAATTTTTGTAAAGGAATCCAAGTTTGTTACTGTTAGTGATTTTTCTATGTGAAAACTGAAAATTCAACTAACACTAATACGTTAAAACATTAAAAAGAATGAAGAATAAATCAATTATACAATTTTAGCTTTCGACTTTACACAAGACGACCCCATCAAATCAATTAACTCTACATAGCAAAATCTCAAATTTTCTCTGTCTTTTTTTTTTGTTTTTTCCCCTGAAACCTTAAAAGTCTCTTCCTTTCTTTCGTTTCTTCCCTTTGATCGTCTGAAAATCTTCTCACCTACCATTTGGAGCAAGAAACGCTTGAGTTTGTCCATCATTGTCCCTACTTGTCTTCTTATCCACCCGAGCTTTGCGAACTGCTAACTGAATCTGTCTTTCATGTTCTTTCAACATATCATCTAAGTTCCCTCCTGAAGAAACCAATGGCCCTGAGTAGTTCATTCTCTCTGTCTTTTCTCCGTAACCCTAAAGATAAAACAACAAATGTGATTATTACCCCTCAAAGAGTTTCACTGCAACAAGAAAAGCACGATTATGTATGGTTCACGTTTCTTCTTACCGGTCTGGAATCTTTGGCTTTTGTAGAATGTTTTGGTTTAACCAGCAAACGTTGGGACCAGTCACCATCGTGTTGTCTTCCGTTATAGCTATCTTCAAACCACCGTGGATTCGCTATAGCGAAATGTGATGCATCTCTAGCAGCTACCGAGTTTGAGAATCTTGACAATTGAGCTGCTCCTCGTTGGACGAAAGACCGTTGTGACCTCAGTTCTTTTCTAGGAGGAGACGAACCCCTCATAACACTCTCTCCATTCCTATTAACCGAGGACATGCCATAACGCGTGTAACCGTTTTGTGCGGTTCCATCTCTGTCAGGGTTTATCATTTCACTCGTGCTTATCTGGTTACTCTCCCCTTGACGTTTCTTTTTTTAAAAAACAAGAAAATTAAAGCAGGAGTTAGGATTACATGAATACAAACATATCTGTGTGTCTGTTATGCTGAAAAGATTATCATATACGTACTTGTATTGATGCTGGTAACTCCGCATTGGCATCTGGAGCCGGTCCAGCTTTAGACGCTTGTTTCGACTCATTTTGTTTACTGCTTGTGCCTTTCTTTCTGGTTGGATAAGAGGGAAATTTGAGTGTGTCAGTAGTGTTCATCAAGGCTTCAGATAATCTTAAGGCACAGGAGAAAAGCAAAAATCTGTGTCTTACCGTCTTGCTTCCTCGTCTCGAAGCCTCACATCAATTTCCTTTCTCGGTTGATACTTTGGTAAACTTGATGGATCGCTTGCAAAAGGCTTTGTTGTAAAGAACTGAAACAAAAATGAAAAAGCACAAAACTGTGAGACAAGAAGCATATAAACTTTGTAGCGAGTGAAACAAAACTCCGAATGTACCTCGCTTTGAAGGGCATCAGCTGTGGTTCCACGGGCATCTGGTTCTACAGCTAAAAGAGCCTCAACAAGGGCCAAAGCTGACGATGGAAGACTCTTAAATGTCTCGGCTACACACCGCTTGTAAGGATGTTGAGGTTTGAAGATGGTCGCATGTGGCAATTTAGATCTTTTCCAATAGTCTTCAGATGGTGATCCACAGAGTTTGAAGATCTTATGCAGTTGCTCTACCTCGGTTCTACCGGGCATGATAGGCTTCCCATTAAAGAGTTCAGCAAGAATGCATCCTGTGCTCCACATATCCACAGTAACTCCATACTCTGTAGAACCGAGCAGAAGCTCAGGTGGACGGTACCACAGAGTCACAACACGGCTAGTGAGAGGCTGCTTCTGTTGGTCTCCATAATAATTGGCAAGGCCGAAATCTCCAATCTTGAGATTGTTGTTATGGTCAAGCAGCAGATTAGATCCCTTGATGTCACGATGCAATACACCTCGGCTATGACAGTGTTCTAGACCATGTAGCAGCTGTTTCATATAGCATTTAATCTGCAAAAGCACAAAAATGAGAATCATCCACTAGATAGTATCCCCAAATGCATATATTCTGGAGAAATAGTTATACCTGTGCCTCAGAGAACTTGACCCCAGGGGTTGAAGCAAGGCCAGCGAGATCGTGTTCCATATATTCAAATATAAGATACATACTCCCCGAGACCCTTGAAGTGATCAAACCTTCAAGCTTCATAACGTTAGGATGGTCAAGCCTTCGAAGGATGATTATCTCTCTTGCCATGAACCTGACACTCTCAGGATCCATATTAGCAAACCGGACTTTCTTCAGTGCAACTATTTGGTTGGTCTCTAGGTCCCTGGCTTTGTACACACTGCTATACGTCCCTTGTCCAATCTTAAACGGTAACAAGCAATGTCAGTGAAATAAAATCTCAGTAGGATTTTCTGAAAATGTGAAGATAAAAAAAGGTGTTACCTTTTCCAGCTTTTCGAAAGAATCAGCCTTTCGTGGAATCCATCCATTGATGGCTTCACCAGCAACTGCAGCCAACCAAGAGGGCCAACCAGCCATCACCTGAGCACCTTTTTCTCCATTGCTAACACTGTTTATTCTAGCTATCTTAGGTTGCTGCAATGTCGCTACGTTATTGTCTTCAGTGGTGGGACGTCTCTGGAAGATAGATCTTGAAGATTTTCTCTCGAGGTTCTCTTTCTTCTCAGCGTCATCAGACGAAGCATTGTTCTTGGTGGCGTCAGTGGGTATTAAGAACTTCAAGGTGGCTTCGTTGCTGCTGCCGTTGATGAAGCCTGCACTTTCCTCGGATCCTACATTGGCTTTGCTCGAGGAAGCAGACTTCTTCTTCTTCTTCTTCCTCTTGGAGGTTTTGTTATTATTATTAGGCTTGCTTCTTCTCTCCTTCACATTTTTGTTCTTGTTGTTGTTCTCTTCGATATCATTTGCTGCTCGTATTCCTTTGGAGCAATTGCAACCCATAATTCTACACAGTTTCCTGATCGGAATCAGGAAACTGTATGATTTAATTAGCTTCCTTATCCTTCTTCTTCTTCACTGCAAAAGCAAAATCGTCACCAGAACCAATGACCAACCCACAAAGATTAGAGATTTTGGATCAAATGTGCTTTTGATCTTATACCAAATTCGTACGTAGATTTATGATTTATCCTATCAAACCAATTCCGGAACTTGTTGGATTTGGGTCAGATCCTAAAATCAAACGAGAAACCTAGAAGAAGGGGAAACAAAAAGAGAGGAGATTTTGTAAATTTCTTAAGATTACGAAGTCTGATTACGAAATGTGGATTAAAGCCGTCGATGGATATTCTGGGTATCAAAAAAAATTTGAGGGAAAAAAGACAAATTGAAATCCAAAGAATCAAAGGAAGACTTGATCAGTAGAGAAGGAAAATCAAGGAAAGATAGAGAGATGTTGGTAAGAAAGATCGTTGCAGAGAGAGAGAGAGAGAGAGAGAGAGTTTGAAATGTGAGTGATTCCTTAAATTGCGAATACGAAAATTAGGGGAGTAACGAAATGCAATGAGGTTTTCTTCTCTTGTCTATTTTAGGAAATTCAAAGAGCAAACAGAATGACGAACAGCTTCAACGAGCCTAGCAGAAGCTGTTTTTCTATCTGTCTCTAGAGGATCAGAGATCGCCATTAATGGACGAAACAAAAATACAATACACTCTTCACTCTATGACACTTGAGAGTTCAGTGTTGAAAACAAAAGTTTACGAGGAGAGACAGACTCTCTTGCTGAGACGCTAAGTCATCGCCACGTGGAGTTATGTGGACCCCAGGTCAACGACCCTATCTAAGATGATTGGTTTATTTATTCATACTGGGCTGCTCTGTTATGGGTTGCGTCGCCGTTGAAAGTTTAAACCTAAATTTGGAATTTAGATAAACGGTTTTCAAGGAACCGGGATTCGGATAGCCGATCGTCATATGGTTGCAATTAATGTTCGATTTTCCGGTTCAGTGTGTTGACCATATGAAATGAATCGCCGTACACTGTAACTGATCGTAAATGTATAATAGAGATGGTAAATTAGTACTTTGAAACGGTAGAAGAGAGAAATTGATGGGTTATAAACGAGACAGTTCTCTGCAGCACTGGTAACATGAAACTTGTAGCTAAGACACAACACAAATAAGCGAGCAAAAAACAGCAAAAAAGTCTCGAGTAAAACACTGGAAAAAGCATAACTAGTAGCCTCCTTTGAGATCGTTGACGACGTCGTAAGGAATGGGAGTGACGGTCTCCAAGGTCATACCTTCGACCATGAATCCTGGCTTGGGGCCTTTAGGCTGCCTCTTGGTGCTTATGGTCTCACCTCTGGCTTTGGCTGCAGCCTTGAGCTCATCGTTCTTCTTCTTCCTCAGCTTGAACTCCTCTGCGCATCTCGACTGCTGCACATGCTCCACACGCACATGGATCCTCTTCCTTATGATCCTGTTTCCAATCTGAAACACCACCACCAAAATTGCAATAGTGATGAGAAACCAAACATACTAACTTTTCAATCATCAGGATCGAAGAACATTCAACCAGATGGATGTAACTTAGCGGATGCAACACAATTCATGCAAGGCTCAATACTAAACGAAACCTAAGCAATCAATTTTCAAATGAACTCAAAGAAAATTATATAAGAAGGACAATTACATTCATATATCATCATAAAATCAACAGATGAACAATCCAGAAAACACAATAAGATCCACTCCTAATTCAAATCTTTCAGAGATTCAAAATCGGGATAAGAACTCTAACATGCTCTAAATTAGCAGATAGACAAAATTATCGAAGAGATGTGACTTTGTCAGACCTGTTTGTTGACTTCGACACCGACGGCGCGTTTGGTGACGTTCCAGATTCGTCCGGTACGGCCATGGTAGAACTTGTGAGGCATACCCTTGTGGATCGCACCATTCACCTTAACATCGACGTAATCGCCGACCTTGAAGGTCCTCAGGTACGTCGATAGTGGAATGTAACCCTTCTTCCTGAACGGCCTCGCGAACAGATCCCTCGTTCTCGCCCGGACTCCATGACCAGCCGGCATTTTTCCCTGAGATGAAGTAAAACCCTAGAAACCGCCGAGCAAAGGAAATGAGAAAGACGACGCTTACTTATATGTCTTCTGAGTTTAGGGTTTCTTTAACGGGCCGTATCCTAGATTTGGGCTTACCCTGGATAGAGAGACTTGGGTTTAACTATAAATACCGGTTTTAATCAACTAATTTATATCTTGTGAATTAACTTATAACCCTTATACTATAAAACTTATGTGTTGTAGCCCCAAACTAACATAAAGTTAAAATTAAACCCAATACCATGTTAGAGAAGTAACATGTTGTTTCTTCCAGAAATTTGTTTCGATTCAGTCTTGAAGAATCAGAAATGACAAAATCTAAAGAAAGAGAAGCTACAAGAAAAAACCCGTGAACAAAATTTTACAACGTCAGTGATAAAAGAGTGTAGAAAAGGATAAAAAGAAAAAGGACAAATGAATTGAATATTATTGTTGAAGAAGAAAACACTTGGAAGATTCTAGTCTATATAAGCTTCTTCTTCTCAAAGTATTGCTTCAAGTAGACTACCTGTAAGCCAGAGACAGCAATGCAAATACCCAGCGACATTATACTGTACCAAGCCACCCTCGAGTTCGTCTTCTCATTCACTGTCCTCATCTCCGCTTCTCTGCAAATTGCCATTTTTTTTTTATTCACAAAACTGGAGAATGAAAATCATAAAAACAGTGATTGCAGCTGAATATTTTTACTTGTGTCTAAGGTAGAGTAGATTTTCATGGATGGCTTCGACTGCACCTTCAAGTTTCTTAATCTCCAGCTCCACTCCCTATGGTTACCAAGAGCAAATCAAAAATCATAAAGAAAATCAATTTTTCTGAATTGTAGAGTCTGTATGAAAGCTCACCTCGATCTTCTCTTTCTTAGCGATAGAGACCCAATCCTTAGCAGCGATTCCAGTTTTCCAGTCAACGTTGATGCTAACATTTTTGTTCCCGTGACTCTTTGCATCTGCCCAAAAGCAAGCCATGTAGTTCCCGGATTCTTGTGTTGTAAATGCAAATTGGCCATGCGTTACGTTATCCGCGTTGTGCAGCTTGTTGCCATATGGTGATGTCACCTGCAACATAATAAGATTCTCAAAACTCAGAGCCAAGTAGAACAAAGGAACAGAGAAACACCGTCAAATGACCACTTTTTTTTTTGAAGGCAAATTCCAAATAAATTCGAAAACCATTACAACGAACAAAGAAATGCACGCACATTTTGTTCAAATAAGGAAACTTGGGTCGAGCATTAACAGACGCTTTACTAATTTTTTTTTTTTTAAATTAATCTGAATTGTAATTACTAATTAGGGAAATGACTTATGGATCAGTTGAAATTACCGAAACATTACGGATCGAGTAACAAAGTGCAGATTCAAATCACTGAACAAGCGAGATTGATTCGGAACATAAAAAAACGAAGAGAAATTAACCTTGACGGAGATAGTGGGTAAGATGTTATGATCCTCGGAGATGATGAGGTAATCGGCCAAAACGACGACATTGCTCTGGATTTCTTCGGATACACACTTTGTTCCGGTGGTAGGCACGTCTAGCCACACCGCCTCGCCGACGGGAATCATCACCGGAACCAGAAATACGAGAAGAGTCGATAGAAGCAGCGCCGTCGGGAGGCCACGGCGCATCTTCGTCGAGCTTTCAAACTTTCCAATTGTATTCATCAATCGTTGTAATGTGGTCAGGGTGTGTCCAGATCTTTGCTCCCAGTGGTGTTTTTTGTTTGTTCATCTTAATTTTTTTTGGTTGGTTTGTTCTTGGGAAGCAGAAGCGTTAGTTGGGCTTTTATTCTAGTAACCCATGGGCTTCAGAATTGAGATAGGTGGTCGCATTTATGTATCATGTCGCTAAACAAACAAAAAACTAAACTGATTAAATTGGTCTAAAGTCTAAACTCTAGTCTGACTTGTGCCGTGAAATTCCTAATTCCTAACCTAGCCCCAGTAGATTCTTATATGGTCAGTGCATTTCAAAAATTCAACTAGTTTATCTTCTCTAATCTCGTTTCCTTCGCTTTTTTAAATATGGATAGACGTGCACTTTGCATTCATCAAAGCAAAGATTTGGCAGACTTCAATATATTAATTGGATTGTGCGTTCCGTTTTGTTTTAAAAAGACAAATTGTCAAACTTAAACTGATGCATGTGATTAAAACAGCTTAAATAATTGATGATTATCTTATACATATATATCTGCTCAGATACAGCTCATCATGCCATTAGTGGGAGTATTTTTTTAATAATTTCTATAACTTTTCCCTTTACGAAAATGGCACCCTATTGCTAACTCGAATCAGCATTTAGCAACAAAAAGTTCAAAAANAAAAAAAAAACTTTTAAAATCCAACCAAAAAAAAAAAAAAAAAAAAAAAAAATAAAAATTTTTTTTTTTTTTTTTTTTTTTTTTTTTTTTTTTGTAAACGTAACTAACGAACTCCTTTTTACGACAGCTTTCACCTCTTTGTTTGTGCGTATCAAATTATGTTCATTTTTTCTATGCCATCAAAATGTAAACTGTTACTATATATTTGAACGGGTGATAAATTTGTCCGTCTGGATTTACACTACACGTGTTGTTCATGTGCCTGCTAATGAAGTAACTTGATCCGTATATAGTCCGAGTCAAATTTCAACACCGATGAAAACGATAGATCGCAGAAGTGTATTGTTGTGTCAGAACGGTAGCTGGATAAATAAATCCCATAATTATTACCTGATTACTACACAACACAAGAAGATACTGTATAATCCATCAATAAAATCAAACTGAAATTCTGGATTCAGATATCGGATAAAGTCATTCTCCATGATAATTGCTAAGTCAACAATGGCTATCACCAACCAATTATTTTTTATCTTTTCTTTTCTAAATTCCATGAATATAAAGGCATGGCTTCGTGCTTCTCCTCTTTTTCTTTTTTTCTTCTTCTTCGTTTTTCCTAATCGTGTAATCTTATTGAATTCATTATAGATGTATGAGATTCTTAATTAAGCGCGTTTAGCCACTGCGTCAGGAATCGAATCACAACTTTTAAAATTTATTTTCATAGCTTTTAATCCTTGATTAGCGAGCCTAATTTTTGTTCGTTTCGCCAGCACGAAAATCCATAGCTCATATATTCGAATCGTGGGTCCGTCGTGAAAAAAAAAAAAAAGAGTGAATCGAAAGAGAGAAATGTGGTCAATGGGTTCGTTAAGGCGTACGGCAATGTCCTGCGCGATTATAGCTTCTTCGCAGAGGACATGGCTTGGTGGTGGTGGGTTAAGGAGCCTCACCGTAAAAACATCGGCGGAGGAGGAGGAGATAACTGTGGCGGAGGCGAAGAAGCTAATGAGGCTGGTCAATGTTGACGACATGAAGAAGAAGCTTCTTGGTATGGCGGATAGAGACGTCGTCTCTTACAGTACACTTTTAGAAGCTTCCCAGGGAATGGGAATCGCCAGATCTCCCGATGAAGCTCGCGTCTTCGCTCGCGTCCTCGATGACGCCGGCGTCGTTATCATCTTCCGGGATAAAGTCTATTTACACCCAGATAAGGTCCGCGAAATGATTACGAATCGACAAACCTATCGTGCTTGATCTGAAATCTGGATCCATTTTTCTTCAGGTGGTGGATCTGATCAGACGAGCGATGCCATTGGAGGAGAACACAGAAGAAGATCAAATCAAGGAGGAATTCAGGAAGATGATAATCATGAAGGAAGAGATCGATGTTCAAGCTCACAGGCAAGTGAGGAAGATTCTCTGGTGCGGTCTGGGTACTTCGATGGTTCAAATCGGTCTCTTCTTCAGACTAACTTTCTGGGAATTCTCGTGGGATGTGATGGAGCCAATCACGTTCTTCGCTACAGCGACTGGGATCATCGTGGGTTATGCTTATTTCTTGATCACTTCGAGAGATCCGAGTTATCAGGATTTCATGAAGAGGCTGTTCCTCTCGAGGCAGAGGAAGTTGTTGAAGAGCCATAAGTTTGACGTTGAGAGGTTTAAGGAATTGGGGAGGATGTGTAAAACGACGTCATCTTGTCACGCAGCTACGTCCATTAGGAATCGTGTTGGCTTAGAGCTTGATCTCGAGGATGCTTTGCAGAGTCGCAGAGACTAGTGTAAGAAGAAATTAAAAGACCCGTTTTTTTCTTGTCTATGGGTTTGTTCTTCAAACTAATGAAGAGAAACAGATTTTGTTTTTCGTTCATCTTTCTGGTCATTTTATTCTTAAGTAAACCACTGACATTTCTTACTTACTATAAAGATAGTTAAACAAATTTAACTACTGTGGAGGCGAACAAATTTAAATTGTTCTCTTTATGTTTAATTTTTACAAATTTTGCTTTGTTCTTGTGGTATATGCTTGATAGAAGATTCCGTTTTGTTTCGAGTGCGTGATTCAATTTTAAACTAGAGCCCAACACGGTTCTCATATGAATGGGTTGGATCCAAACTCCGAAGTACCTGCTATCTCCGGTCCATAGACTTCGAATTTGTTTAGAAACTCAGAATGAGGACGAGATTTATTTTAGTTTTCTTTGTTAACTTTCATTGCTTAAACGACCAGTGTAGTACCCAGTGTCATTGGTTAAGATTGACTTTTTGATGCATTTATGCATATTCTATTTCTATTAATTCTAAACAAGGTTAATCTCTACGTAAAATATTCAACCAATTTTTCTTTTTTTTTTTTACGATTTAATGTCGTTGTCTCTTTTTTTGGAGAGTTTATTACATGCATTCTCATAATAGAATGATTACAAGTTTTGAACTAACATTAGAAATGTTGTTAGGTTTCAAGATAAGACTAATAAACAATTGTACTTATTATTTTTTTCAGTTTCCTCGTGAACTGATATCTCAGATACAAATTTGGAAAATTAATCACAGAAGCAGATACCAAAACGCTAAAAGGCGAGAAAACGTGAAGCCCATAAGACTAGCGTTGTCGTCTTTCTCAAACACCACTTTCCACTTCTGGTTACTGTCTTCATTAAACAAATAAAACACTACCCCATCCATCCTTTATCTCTCTCTCTCTCTTGTATTTTTTTATTAATAAATTTACTTTTTCATCTTATCCTCTGGACGATTCTCTTTGATCAGATTTAGATCACCTTCAATTTTGTTCTTCCACTTGCACAGCAGCAGCACAGTGATAGTTACATCGGTGTAAAAATTAAATTCCGAAAAGTAGAGGAAAAAAAATAGTATTTTTGGAATCCCAGAAAGGTGCCAAGTTGTTAAAGTATTGATCTACTGTATCTTCTTCAGTTCTCTTCTTCCCCCACCGCTCTGTTTTCTCGCGACGAAATGTTGCCGGCGAAGCCGACCTTCTTCTCGATTTGCGCGTGAAATTTGTCCTTTTTCCAAGATTAGCTTTTTTTCACTATTTCTCCCATTATAATATATAAACAATACAATTTTGCCCATACTCCGATACATGGGCATACGTATTTTGGTGGTCCCCTTCGTCGTCGTCGTCTGTGTAAGGGAGCACAAATAATAGAGAAGAGAGACGCAGCTGAAGCTGAGGCGGTGATCGAGGTCCCAAAAAATATTAGAATAAGAAAAGAAAAGCCTCTGAAGAGTGTGACTAGACAAGATCCGATCATGGTTTCTTGAAACTTCTCTTTCTTCTAAAGGTAGCTTACTTTCCTTTTCCCCAAGTTTCCTCCTTTCTTTGATTTTTATGTATAAGTATTGAAGCTTAGTGCTTAGTGCTAAGTAACGCTCTTGTCGGGCTTTCTTTTTTGAATATCCTTACTTTGAAGTGAATTAGTTCTGTTGTGTTTTCTGCGAATTTTCAAGTCTCTTTTGATCTGGCTTGATGTTTGTTTGTTCTTACTCAAATTTTTGCAGTCTGTGACCATTTAGGAGAAGAAGCATCCAGTCAGTCTCATCCTCTTAGCGCTTTTCACTCTTAAGATTGCTTTTGCAGTTGGACTTTACTGCCCCTTTTCAAAAGGTATTTACCTTTATTTGAGTGTTTGAAATGAAAATTGGCTCAGATGCTCGTTACTGCTAGTGTTGTGTAGTGGATTATCAACACTACATGCTAATCGTCGAGATCTTGGTTGTTTTTGGATTGTAGGATGACTTAGAAAGGTAGTGTTCATGGGATCCGACGCCTTAGCTATGTTTTCATACCTCAAAATTAAAATGATTTAGTTGGTCTGAAAATGATAAATCATTGAACAGTGGAATATGGCAAGATCATTTCTGTATCTGTAGCGTCCTGTTTCTGGATTTAGCTAGCTAGACTTTCTAGACAGAGTTAGTCAAGTCCATGCCTCTTTTTGCTGTTAAAGAAACTTGAGCTATAGCGGCGATTCAGTGTTTGAAATACTCGATTGGCTCTTGGTGCTTCAACTTTATGCTTATGTATATTCGTTTGTATGACTGGTGATAAGTGTTCTTGTGATCATATGACTACGGCGTGAATGTTTTATTCCCTCTTTATTGAACTTAGTTCTTGTTGTCTTGTGTTTTTGGTGTCAGGAAAAAAATGTCAGGCGCTAGGCCGACTCAGTCATCTGAGGGATCGAGGCGATCAAGGCATAGTGCTAGGATCATTGCGCAGACCACTGTAGATGCGAAGCTCCATGCTGATTTTGAGGAGTCAGGCAGTTCCTTTGATTACTCAACCTCAGTGCGTGTCACTGGCCCGGTTGTGGAGAACCAGCCACCGAGGTCTGACAAGGTTACCACGACTTATCTTCATCACATACAGAAGGGAAAGCTGATTCAGCCCTTCGGTTGTTTGCTTGCACTGGATGAGAAGACCTTCAAAGTCATTGCGTACAGTGAGAATGCTAGCGAACTGTTGACAATGGCCAGTCACGCTGTTCCTAGTGTTGGGGAACACCCTGTTCTCGGCATTGGGACGGACATAAGGAATCTTTTCACACCTCCTAGTGCCTCTGCGTTGCAGAAAGCTCTTGGATTTGGTGATGTCTCCCTCTTGAATCCCATTCTTGTGCACTGCAAGACGTCTGCAAAGCCCTTTTATGCGATTGTCCACAGGGTTACAGGGAGCATCATTGTCGACTTTGAGCCAGTGAAGCCTTATGAAGTTCCCATGACAGCTGCTGGTGCTTTACAATCATACAAGCTCGCTGCCAAAGCGATCACTAGGCTACAATCTTTGCCCAGTGGAAGCATGGAAAGGCTTTGTGACACCATGGTTCAGGAGGTTTTTGAACTCACGGGGTATGACAGGGTGATGGCTTATAAGTTTCATGACGATGACCACGGTGAGGTTGTCTCCGAGGTTACAAAACCAGGACTGGAGCCCTATCTTGGGCTCCATTATCCAGCTACAGACATCCCTCAAGCCGCCCGTTTTCTGTTTATGAAGAACAAGGTTCGGATGATCGTTGATTGCAATGCAAAACATGTTAGGGTGCTTCAAGATGAAAAGCTTTCCTTTGATCTTACCTTGTGTGGCTCCACCCTTAGGGCACCACACAGCTGCCATTTGCAGTACATGGCCAACATGGATTCAGTTGCATCTCTGGTTATGGCGGTTGTAGTTAACGAGGAAGATGGAGAAGGGGATGCTCCTGATTCTACTACGCAGCCTCAAAAGAGAAAGAGACTATGGGGTTTGGTGGTTTGTCATAACACGACTCCGAGGTTTGTTCCGTTTCCTCTCAGGTATGCCTGTGAGTTTCTAGCTCAAGTGTTTGCAATACACGTCAATAAGGAAGTGGAGCTGGAGAATCAGATTGTGGAGAAGAACATTTTGCGCACACAGACACTCTTGTGCGATATGCTGATGCGTGATGCTCCGCTAGGTATTGTGTCACAGAGCCCCAACATAATGGACCTTGTGAAATGTGATGGAGCAGCTCTCTTGTATAAAGACAAGATATGGAAACTGGGAATAACTCCAAGTGAGTTCCATATGCAGGAGATAGCTTCATGGCTGTGTGAATACCACACAGATTCAACGGGTTTGAGCACGGATAGCTTGCACGACGCTGGCTTTCCTAGGGCTCTATCTCTTGGGGATTCAGTATGTGGAATGGCGGCTGTGAGGATATCATCGAAAGACATGATTTTCTGGTTCCGTTCTCATACCGCTGGTGAAGTGAGATGGGGAGGTGCAAAGCATGATCCAGATGATAGGGATGATGCTAGAAGAATGCACCCGAGGTCTTCGTTCAAGGCTTTCCTTGAAGTGGTCAAGACAAGGAGTTTGCCTTGGAAGGACTATGAGATGGATGCCATACACTCCTTGCAGCTTATTCTGAGAAATGCTTTCAAGGATGGCGAAACTACTGATGTGAATACAAAGATCATTCACTCGAAGCTAAATGATCTGAAAATTGATGGTATACAAGAACTAGAAGCTGTGACCAGTGAGATGGTTCGTTTAATTGAGACTGCTACGGTGCCAATATTGGCTGTTGATTCTGATGGATTGGTTAATGGCTGGAATACGAAAATTGCTGAGCTGACTGGTCTTCCGGTTGATGAAGCAATCGGGAAGCATCTCCTCACACTTGTTGAAGATTCTTCAATGGAAATCGTTAAAAGGATGTTAGAGAATGCATTAGAAGGTAACTCTCTTCCTGACTCTTTTGCTAAGCTTATTTCAACTAGATGACACTGTTAACTCCTAATAGAGTATGCTAGTCATCGAAACTTTGTGTATATTAGTTAAATTCGGTTCCATATTTATGCAGGAACCGAGGAGCAGAATGTCCAATTTGAGATCAAGACGCATCTGTCAAGAGCTGATGCTGGGCCAATAAGTTTAGTTGTCAATGCATGCGCAAGTAGAGATCTCCATGAAAACGTGGTTGGTGTGTGTTTTGTAGCCCATGATCTTACTGGACAGAAGACTGTGATGGACAAGTTTACACGGATTGAAGGCGATTACAAGGCGATTATCCAAAATCCAAACCCGCTGATCCCGCCCATATTTGGTACTGACGAGTTTGGGTGGTGCACGGAGTGGAATCCAGCAATGTCGAAGTTAACAGGTTTGAAGCGAGAGGAAGTGATGGACAAGATGCTGTTAGGAGAAGTATTTGGGACACAGAAGTCATGTTGCCGTCTAAAGAATCAAGAAGCCTTTGTAAACCTTGGGATTGTGCTGAACAATGCTGTGACCAGTCAGGATGCAGAGAAAGTATCCTTTGCTTTCTTTACCAGAGGTGGAAAGTATGTGGAGTGTCTGTTGTGCGTGAGTAAGAAACTGGACAGGGAAGGTGTAGTGACCGGCGTCTTCTGTTTCTTGCAACTTGCCAGCCATGAGCTGCAGCAAGCTCTCCATGTTCAGCATCTAGCTGAGCGAACTGCGTTGAAGAGACTAAAGACTCTAGCTTACATAAAAAGACAGATTAGGAATCCGTTATCCGGGATCATGTTTACCAGGAAAATGATGGAGGGCTCTGAGTTAGGACCAGAGCAGAGACGGATTTTGCAGACTAGCGCATTATGTCAGAAGCAACTTAGCAAGATCCTTGATGATTCTGATCTCGAAAGCATCATTGAAGGGTATGCAGTAATGAGAGAGTCTTTTTAACTTTCATTTTGTAAACTCTCATGTGTTTTCTTATGTGGGGATTTGACTGCGTGCAGGTGCTTTGATCTGGAAATGAAAGAGTTTAGCTTAGATGAAGTGTTGACTGCTGCCACAAGTCAAGTAATGATGAAGAGTAACGGAAAGAGCGTCCGGATCACAAACGAGACCGGAGAAGAAGTGATGAGTGATACTTTATATGGAGACAGTATTAGACTTCAACAGGTCTTGGCAGATTTCATGCTCATGTCTGTTAACTTTACACCATCCGGAGGTCATCTAACTGTTACAGCTTCCCTGAGGAAAGATCAGCTCGGACGATCTGTGCATCTTGCTTATTTAGAGATCAGGTAAAACATTATTATTTAGGATACGCGATATGATTTGAAAAGAAAGTGTATTGAGGATTCATGAAAACAGGATAACGCATACCGGAGCGGGGTTACCGGAGTTTTTGCTGAACCAGATGTTTGGCACTGAGGAAGAGGTGTCGGAGGAAGGATTGAGCTTGATGGTTAGCAGGAAACTGGTGAAGCTGATGAATGGAGATGTTCAGTACTTGAGACAAGCTGGGAAATCGAGTTTCATTGTCACTGCGGAACTCGCTGCAGCGAACAAGTAGGCCCCAAGAAAAAAATGGTTTATGGCTTGATATTGTTATGCCACTGGTTTCTCTTTTGTTTGTAACTTTGCTTATTGCTTTTGTTTTCATTTTCAACTTTGAATAACGATGAAATATCCATCCATTTGCATCTTCTGTTATCTCTGTTCTGAAGCTGTAAATATGGATGCATATCTAATCTCCTCTCGAGTGTTTTGGTTTGTTTCATGATGTATAATTCAATAAACTTGTTGTTACGAGAAATGAGCTAATTTTTACTGTCGATGATGGTCGTAAGGGACAGAAACTCTGTAGTCTATCTATTTATCTCCTCTTATTTCAAGTTTTATTCAGATTGTACTGACTGCTTCTTGTCTCTCTGAGTATAGCTTAATGATAGAGAAAAGAGAGGATGTGCAGGCGCAGCTGGAGTCTTTGCCTTGGGTTAATGCAACAGGTCAGAGTGTAGAGGTAATGTATGATCCTTGACTATGTTGCAAGAATCTTTGGTTTCAACAGTTGGCTTTAAATTAAGTAACTCCATGAAGAAGCAGACAGATTTCTAAATTCTACATGGATCTAATTAGCTGGCCATATGAAGTACACTTAGTTTTGAAAGAAGAAGCACATGGGAGTAAGTACAAGATTTGATCTTAGTATAATTTTAATTAATCAGTTTTATCAGACGTACACGTAAGAGTCTCTCAAGTCGATTATTTTATATGAATTCTGGTCAGATAAAATAGCTTATCTGCTTTCGTATTTTAGTTGAATTTTTTAGATCATATCAACATCAGCTTACCTGCTTCTAGTCAAACTCAAGAGCAAAAAAATAAATTTGGTTTATACAGAAGATAATCTGCACACTCAAAGATCAGTTATTGGTTTTTATTACAGAAGATAAATAAAAAAGGAGAAAAAGATCTGTCTTTAGAAACCATAACAAAAAAAAAAAAAAAAACTGTAATGAATCTTGGAGAAGGATCAATCATTTCTTGGGTTGGAACTTGGTTTTGATGTGTTTGACAGTTCCTGGAGATGTCTGAAAGGCTTGAGCCAAGATGCTGTCAGGAACAGGGGGCGTAGAGCCGAACAAAGTAGCACCAAGAGACTGTGTTCCAGGAAGCTGACTATTGAAAGCTGCGATGACAGAAGCAGGAACATTGCCATTGTTCTTCTGGAAATGGACGAGTCCTTTAGGGAAAGCAAAGACGTCTCCTTTCTTGAGAGACTGGGAGATGAGCTTATTGGCGGTCGTGAGAAACCCAACGTCGAGTGTTCCTTCGAGGACGAAGACGACTTCGGTGGCACGTGGGTGCGTGTGAGGTGGGTTTAACCCTCCTGGTGCGTAGTCGATGCGAGAGAGAGAGACACCGAGTGTGTTGAGTCCCGGGATCGTCATTACGTTGGCTCCTGTGACTAAGGCACCGAATGTGTTGTTTGTGAGACCTGGATTGGCTAATCCTTGCGAGAAGAAATCGGATGGTGAGACTGAAGCTGCGTCTTTGCAAGGGAAGCCATTGATTTTGATTCCTGCAAAAAGAGAAGATTTTTTTAGGGGAGTGGAATTAAAGATGAGATTGGAAGTTTGATTTTTTAAGGGTGAGTCTGGATTCTTACCGGAGGAGAGATCAGCTACGCAGAGGTCTTGGAGCATGTCGGGATCTGCGGAGGATGTAATGAAGAAGAAGGAGAAGACGGCGAGGCCGAGGAGGAGGTAGAGAGATGGAGTTGGTGAAGCCATGATTGTTGTTGTTGTTAATGGTGGGACTGGAAACTGTTGCGAATTATTGTTTATAAAGGAGAGTGAAATTGAAGAGGCGATGACTTTTCATCGCTGAGAGAAAAAGCAAGGAACATGCTGCTTTTTTAATTCTCTTTTATTTTATCTCTCTCTTCTGTCTGTCTGAATGAAATGTCGACGGTCAACGAATTCTAGACGGATGGATCAGGGCTTTGCTGCTTGAATAAAATGGTTGTATAGATATTTAATGATTTCACGGTATGAATTCTATAATGTAGTCTCATGTACAGAATTTTTTGGATTGTGAAAGACTTTTTTTTTTGTTTCTTGTGTAATTTTCAACTAAAGAAACATATATATATATATATATATATATATTCAAAACTTTTTATTTCTTACTCTGTCTTTTGTTTTCTTCATAAAACTATAAATAATTGTATAAATTTCAGGGAACAATATCGCATTTAGCCCATTTACATCTTTTACAGTTAACTAAATTTTGGATAATAATACATCGATTCTACACTTCTACTAGAATGGAAAATCTTTCCGTCGTAAGTGTGATCCAATTAAATTGTGAACTGGTTAAAATGTTGGTGTTGGAAAACTACTGGATCCGTGTATATAATACAATTAACTTTTAATATACTAAAATATAAAAGATCTTGCCTCTTTACCGTTTATGTAATGCTGCATTTAGTGTGCTGTGTTGCTTTCACATAGTATAAAAGAACCTGCCTATTTGGAAAAAAACCTTACTTTGGGAAATGCTTGTCTCTGTCTGTTTATTATTATTGAAAACTTGATTTGCATAAAGGCCCTCTGATTTTGATGGCTTTTTTTTCTTGGTCCGATACTTTCACTGTTCCGTCGATTGGCGTTGTGAAGAACACGAAGCCCCCTGAAGCTATGTGTCGTCTTTAGTGGGCTGGAGCTATTGGTAATTCAACTTTGGGCTCAGTTTCAAAATGTAGAGTCCTTAGCAAGGAAACAACATATTCCAATAATTACTCGTATGACTAGTAAATTAGTAATTAATGCTGTGGCTCTCTCTAGTTGAGTTTCCATGCAAAAACCTGTTTCTACAAAAGACCAGGGTGGATAATTATTGATTGCTTTTGCTTTCTAGGCCGCTTATAGCTTTTGAACGTCTCCTATATTCATTTCAATCACTAATCAAAAGAAAAAAATGAATACAGTTTTGGGGAGTTGGAGTCTCGCAGGACTCATTCTCTTCAGCATTCTTGCAAATGGGGCAATTGGTTTTGATGAAATGGAATTGTTCAACGATTTCAATAGAACAAATATGTTTCCGGAACAAGCTGGTGCAAATGTTCTGATGGTTGGACTCACTCTTGTTCAATCCGCTGCTGCTAAAGGAGCTGTTAACAATATTTTTCCAATTCGTTTCGATTGAGATCTAGGCTAAGAATGTATCAAACGCCAACTTGTTCGTTTGTGTTTGTGTAGACGCCAATATGAAGAAGAAGAAAAAATTATGCTCTATATATCTTTATTTTTTGATAGTTTAACTGAGAACATAATTATGAGAAAGGGTTGCTTTTTTACGTTAATTTTGTTTAGAAGAAACACGCTTCACTATGACGTAAAACGCTTTGGTCATTACTTTAAGTTTCTTGATTGAAGTTTTCTTGATGTAAGGTTAACTTGTGGTGGCAGTGTGTCTGGATGGGTCAGTGCCTGGATATCATTTTTATCGTGGGTACGGTTCAGGAGCAAACAGCTGGATCATTCACTTGCAGGTTCGTAAGTAAGATAATTTATGTTGTTGTAAGCTTAAAATAGCTTGAGGTTCAAGCTAAGTATATTTAGGAGAATCTAAATATGTGAGTTTTCCATTTATGTGTAATAGGGTTTTTGGAGTTATATTTTCCCTATATAAGGAGGTGCTAAGTTGTAGCACAACTTATGAGATTGAGATTAAGGTTTTGAGTGATTTTCCTTGAGATAATAAGAAAGGTATACTTATTGTCATTGGTGTTCTTGATATTGCGGTTCTTTATTTGGTATCAGAGCATCAGGAAGACTTGGAACTCTCAATAAGGCGTATTGAGATAGTTGGTGTGCACGATGAGTGACGAGAAGAAAGAGCTCGTTGAGAGCAGCGGCTCTAGGATTGCTGAGATCAACGCAAAAGACGGTGGACCCCCGTCCCTTCGATGTCCGATGTTGAATAACACAAATTATACAGTATGGGCCATAAGGATGAAGGTTATGCTCAAAGTGAATAAAGTATGGGAGACCATTGAGCCCGGAATAATAGATGAAGAGAAGAATAACTTGGGGATCGCTTTGATATTTCAATCTATTCCGGAAGCCTTAATCCTACAAGTTGGTGATTTAGAGACGTCAAAGGCAATCTGGGAAGCAATAAAAACTAGGCATGTTGGAGCTGAGAGGGTGCGAGAAGCCAGACTGCAAACTCTAATGGCGGATTTTGAGAAAATCAAGATGAAAGAAGAAGATACAATCGACGCTTTCGTAGGAAAGCTTTCTGAAATCTCGTCCAACTCTGCAGCTCTTGGAGAAACTATTGATGAAGCCAAACTTGTGAAAAAGTTTCTCAATAGTCTACCGCGGAGAAGATTCATACATATTGTTGCTTCCCTAGAGCAAGTTCTTGATTTGAACAAAACCGCCTTTGAAGACATCGTTGGAAGACTAAAGGCATATGAAGAACGAATTGGGGAAGAAGAAGAAGAGAAAAGCGATGATCAGAACAAACTCATGTATGCAAACATGGACACATCAAAGTCGTATCAAGGAAACTACGGAAATAATAGAGGAAGAGGACGAGGAGGTCGTAACAATTGGAGAGGAAGAGGTCGCGGATGATATGGAGGCTATCAAGGAGGGAACTCCAGTACACCTCAAGATAAAGAGTACCTTGCAAAGATTACATGCTTCCGCTGTGACAAACAAGGACACTTTGCTTCTGAATGTCCCGATAGGTTGCTTAAACTACAAGAAATAGCCGTCGAAAAGAAGAATGATGATGATACTCAAGAAGCCGATAAGCTGATGATGCATGAGGTTGTGTTTTTAAACGAGAAGAAGGTGAAACCAAAAGTATTTGAAAGTGACCAAGACATGAGTAATGTGTGGTACCTAGACAATGGGGCGTCTAATCACATGAGTGGAAACCGTGATTTCTTCTTAAACATTGATGGGCAAATTACGGGAAATGTGAGGTTTGGTGACGACTCCCGCATTGACATCAAAGGAAAAGGATCAATACGTTTTGTAGTCAACGGTGAAAGGAAGATACTACATAATGTGTATTTCATCCCAGATTTGAAGAGCAATATCATTAGTCTTGGACAAGCCACGGAAGCAGGTTGCGAGGTACGAATGAAGGAGAATCTTCTCAAGATATTTGATCGGTATGGCAAGACACTTGTGGAAACCACTAGATCCGAAAATCGATTATACAAAGTGGCTCTTGAAATTGATGATATCAAGTGTTTACTCTCAAGAGAAGTCATCGAATCAAGAAAGTGGCATGCAAGATTGGGCCATGTCAATCTTGAAACGATGAAAGTGATGATCAACAAAGGCCTCGTCACAGGTATACCAAGGTTATCTTTTGAGAAAGAAACTTGTGTGTCATGTTTGCTCGGAAAACAGACACGACAAGTCTTTCCACAAGCAACCACATATCGTGCTTCTCAAGCACTCGAGCTTATTCATGGCGATCTTTGTGGACCCATCACACCACCTACACCAGCAGAAAAACGGTATGTGTTTGTACTTATTGACGATTACTCTCGTTATATGTGGACGATTCTGCTGAGAAAGAAGAGTGAAGCCTTTGAAAAGTTTAAAAACTTTAAAACCATAGTAGAGAAGGAGACGAGGACTACGATCAAGACGTTTCGTACGGACAGAGGCGGAGAGTTCGTTTCTCATGAGTTTCAAGAGTTTTGTGAAAAACAAGGGATCCAGAGACAACTGACCGCACCGTATACTCCTCAGCAAAACGGAGTAGTTGAGCGCAGAAATAGGACCCTGCTCGAGATGACTAGAAGCCTTTTGAAACACATGAGATGTCCAAACTATCTATGGGGGGAGGCTGTAAGACATGCTACCTATCTGATCAATAGAGTAGCAACAAGATCCCTTAATGCACAAACGCCATATGAGCTCTTCAAGAACAAGAAGCCAAACCTCGAGCACCTTCGTATATTTGGGTGCATTAGTTATGCAAGAACAGAGGTCATTGGTAGAAAGAAGCTGGATGATAGATCGAGAATTCTAGTGCATTTAGGGACAGAGCCTGGATCAATGTCCTATCGACTCTTGGATCCAAATAGTAAGAAGATTATTATCAGTCGTGATGTGGTTTTTGATGAAGATAAAGTCTGGAAGTGGAATACGCAAGGAAAAGAAAGCGACAAAGAAGATGAGACTTTTGTGCTAAGTCTCGGGGAGTTTGGGAACAAGGGGATAAGAGAAGATTTCTGTGTTTTAGAAAGTGAAGATAGTGGTCAAAATCCACAAGCGATAAGTGGAGATTCTGATTCCCAACCAGAAGAGAGTAGAGAAGAAAACAACAATGATAGCGAGAATGAGGAGATCGAATCTGATGATGATGTAGAAAGCGGACAAACCCAAGTTCCCGAGAGAGTCTCGACGAGACTACATCGTCAACCAGCTTATCTAAGTGATTATATACTTCTTGCTGAAATCGAAGGTGAACGGTTGCTGCTTGTGATCAATGAAGAACCATGGAGTTTCTGTGAAGCCAAGGAATCGAAGGTTTTGATAATGGCGTGCGAAGATGAGATGCGTTCAATTATAAAGAACGAAACATGGGAGTTAGTTGACCTACCGAGTGGAGCAAAAGCCATTGGTCTTAAATGGGTTTTCAAACTGAAGCGCAATTGTGATGGAAGCATCAATAAACACAAGGCAAGGATCATTGCTAAAGGATATGTGCAAAGGCACGGTATTGATTTCGAAGAGGTATTTGCCCCTGTAGCACGAATTGAGACGATTCGTTTCATAATTGCTTTTGCTGCCTCGAATGCTTGGGAAGTGCACCATCTCGATGTCAAGACAGCATTCTTACATGGTGAATTAAAGGAAACCGTATACGTTACGCAACCTGAAGGCTTCGAAGTAAAAGGAGGAGAAGACAAGGTATACAAGCTAAAAAAGGCACTCTATGGCTTGAAACAAGCACCAAGAGCATGGAATGATAAGTTGAATAAGATTCTCAAGGAGTTAAAGTTTATTAGGTGCTCAAAGGAACACTCGCTCTATCAAAAGGAAGAAAAAGGAGAAATTCTTATCGTTGCTGTCTATGTAGACGATCTCTTAGTTACTGGAGCTAGTTTGAGAATGATAAATGAGTTTAAAGAGGAAATGGCAACAAAGTTTGAGATGAGTGATCTTGGGAGGTTAACGTACTATCTTGGAATCGAGGTGCATCAACACAAGGATGGTATAACACTTACACAAGAAAAGTATGCTACTAAGATTCTTGAGGAGGCTGGAATGAACGAGTGTAATGCATCTCATGTTCCGATGGATCAAGGTGTGAAGCTGTCAAAAAATACAAAGGAAAGATGTATTAGCGAAACAGATTATCGACGTAGTATTGGGTGTCTTCGATATCTTCTTCACACCAGGCCGGATCTCTCTTATAGTGTTGGCATACTCAGTCAATATATGCAGGAACCCAAAGAATCTCATGGAGCGGCGTTAAAACAAGTGATGAGGTATCTTCGAGGAACACTATCTCATGGACTTGTGTTCAGGCGATCAAACGGTGCTGGATTAATAGGCTATAGTGACAGCAGTCACAATGTTGATGAAGACGATGGAAAGAGCACGACCGGACATGTTTTTTACTTTAATGATTGTCCTATCACTTGGTGCTCACAGAAGCAAGAAACTGTGGCACTATCATCCTGTGAACCAGAGTTTATGGCGGCAACTGAAGCAGCGAAGCAAGCAATTTGGCTTCAAGAACTTTTTGGTGAGGTCATCGGCAAAGATAGTGAGAAGGTGACCATCCGAGTGGATAATAAATCGGCGATCGCACTCACCAAGAATCCGGTCTTCCATGGTCGTAGCAAACACATACACAGGAGATATCACTTTATAAGAGAATGTGTTGCAAATAACCAAGTGGAGGTCGAACACGTTCCGAGAAACGAGCAGAAGGCTGACATTTTGACGAAAGCTCTTGGAAGGATCAAATTCAAGGAAATGAGAAGTCTTATAGGAGTAAAAGACGTGAAGGAAGATGGATTCAAGCTTAAGGGGGAGAATGTTGTTGTAAGCTTGAAATAGCTTGAGGTTCAAGCTAAGTATATTTAGGAGAATCTAAATATATGTGAGTTTTCCATTTATGTGTAACAGGGTTTTTGGAGTTATATTTTCCCTATATAAGGAGGTGCTAAGTTGTAGCACAACTTATGAGATTGAGATTAAGGTTTTGAGTGATTTTCCTTGAGATAATAAGAGAGGTATACTTATTGTCATTGGTGTTCTTGATATTGCGGTTCTTTAATTTATATATATATACCTATCAGTCATCGATCGCCTAATCACTAATTATGCCTATGTTGTTGAAAGGGAGGTGCGTGGTGTGACAGCGTAAAAAATTGTCAGAACCGTAAAAGCAGTGGTTTTGGATCATCCAGATTAATGGAGAAAGCCTTACCTTTTACAGGAATACTAAGCAATGAAGCCGCTGAAAATCCAGGTTCTTCTCAAGAAATCCCTTAAATGAAAACAAAAAATGTGATGTTTGTGAAATCATGCATTAGTGAATGTCTTTCACTTCTTTTACGGAAAATCAAATGTTACAGACTTTTACAATTGGAATAAAGTTAAAGTCCGGTATTGCGATGGAGCATCCTTTAGCGGAGACAGCGAAAACAAGGCTAGTTAACTTACCCACAAAGATCTCTAATTTGCTTATGATGATCATCTACGCATGATCGATCTTTATTAATTAAGTTGAGATTTCTATGGTTGCTTACAATTAGGCGGCACAACTTCAGTTTAGAGGAAGGCGTATATTTTTAGCTGTCATGGAAGATTTGATGGCAAAGGGAATGCGTCAGGCAAATCAGGTACGTATATTTCATATTTTGCTTCTCATTTGAATCTATCTTTATCCCCAAGCAACTAGTTCTTTCTTTATCCCCAAGTAACTAATGTAATATTACTGTCACATAAAGGCTTTGCTCACAGGATGTTCTGCTGGAGGTCTTTCATCGATTTTACGCTGCAACGATTTCAAGGGTTTGTTTCCTTCTACCACCAGAGTTAAATGCATGAGTGATGCTGGCTTCTTCCTTGATGCGTGAGTGATTTGTATTATTATTTATTTTTTCCAAGCTTGCTTCATGCAATAAATGATTGAATTTTTAGTATAATGATGATGACTGGTTGTGTCTTGCATGTAACTGAAGCGCTGATATATCTGGAGGTCGAACTTTAAGGCGTATGTTTTTTTAGTATAATGATGATGACTGGTTGTGTCTTCCATGTAACTGAAGCGCTGATATATCTGGAGGTCGAACTTTAAGGCGTATGTTTTCTGGTGTCGTAAACACTCAGGTACAAGAACAACGTTATTATGTCGTGATGATGATATATAAATAGATCGATCGTTGAAGGCTAACTAGAAATTCTATTAATCTTATAGGGTTTGCAAAACACGCTTCCTCGGACATGTAGAAGCCATCTTGATCCAACTTTGGTATTCAATTCTCGTTTATCTTGATCTGTGTTCCTATGTTAATCATGAGCTATAGTTCCTTCATTAATTTACTTAACCTTCTTTCGACTTTTCAGTGTTTTTTCCCTCAAAACGTAATCAACCAAGTGACGACTCCGTTGTTTATTCTCAACCCGGCATATGATGCGTGGCAGGTTTACTTATTACTCGATCTCAATCTTGAGCTTCTCGTTTATGATGAATCATATTGGGTTTGCTTGTCTTTAACTGTATCGTTTCTTTGCAGATTGGAAATAGTATAGCTCCACCATCTGCTGATCCGAGTGGCAGTTGGCATGACTGCAGCTTCAGGTTTAGGTGTAACTTGGCTCAGAAGAAGGTCTTGGAAGGTAATAGAGCCGTCTTTTAACATGCGTGCCTGGAGCACTCAAATATGGCCCGGCCCAAATGTTTTTCTAAAAAAGAAGAAAAAATAATCTGATATGGCTCTTGGTGAAATGTTTTTTCAAATATTCGAGATGGATCTTCTTGTAACAAATTTGATCAAGATTGCTTCTTGTTTGTCCAATTCCGAGTTACAGGTTTCAGGATAAGCATGTTAAATGCGTTAAAGGCCTTTGTGGTGCAAAGAAAGAACGGATTGTTAATTAGCTCAGGCTGGGCTCATTGCCAAGCGGAGAGACAAGATACTTGGTTTCCTGGAAACTCTCAATTCCGTAAAGATAAGGTGGGAATGATAACAGGAAACACTCTTTTACTACTGATCAGTAAATATCATGATTATTCCATTCAAAAAAAAAAATATATATATATCATGATTTCCTATAATATTGTTTCGAACAGATTCTGTTTTGATTTGAAAGCATGTGCAATTGCAAAAATAAAACATTTAATGTTTGTTTCTTGTTGTTTGATTTTTTTAAAAACAGCTGGGTATTGCTGTAGATGTTGGAGATTGGTATTTTGAGAGACCAAAAAGGTCGATCTCATAGACTGTACATGATTATCCTTGTAAAAACAAGAATCGTCATTAGGAAATGTTTATTTTACTTTATTCCCACCAAATATAGTTGTGGTTTTGATACAAAGGCAATTAATTCTATACTTGTATTTGTATCCATTTATTCAGCCAACAATTCCAATAAAATAAAAATAAAATGCTTTGATATTTATTTTATAAAAAATATCAGCGTTTTTATTACTTATAAATGAATGACATGTAAGTATGTTGTAACATAGATCGTGTATGTAACGTTAGATAAGTATTTAGGTACACACATTTTAAACGCCAATTATTGAAAATTTCCTTATAATTTATTGAAGACCTTCTTTTCACATTTTTTTTATTTTTGGATGTAAATCTTTGTCCTGTAGCTTTTGAACTCTTGCAAGCATCTGAAAATTCTTTCCACCTTTCAAAGCAATTTGTTTGTCTGCAGTTTTCCTTTCATTTTCAAAATACTTGAAGATACCTATGACGTTCAGTTCTGCAGTTTTTTGTGGTAAACAAAATTGGAAGTATATAATATACGACTGAATTTTAAATTCTGAATAAATAATAGTGCAAATACTTATTTATCAGTTTGTTTTCTAGATGGAATGCTGTTTAGGCCGAAACTTGTGGTTATAACTTATAAAAAGAAGTATTTTTTTTTTTTTGCACAACCCTCATTTCCATACAGTCCGTCTGTCACATTCTTCAATATCTTAGTGGTCCATTGTATAGGGCAAGATATTTGGTGGTACATAATTCATCGTGTAGAATCCTTTAACGACAGAAACAAAATATATTAACAAATCTTTCCTATGACTGGTAGTTAATGCGTCTCTCTCTTTCTCTCTCTTTCTCTCAGATTTTGTTTGATACCGTAATTGAGTTTCCATATAAACACATGTTTCCACAAATGACAGCTGGAATAGATCGATCCTGTCTTCGTCACTTATATACTGACCATTTCAAGTACGTACGTCTCCATATTCATTTCATTCATTCACCAAGAGGAAAATGAATGCGCTTTTGTGGAGTTGGAGTCTCGCAGGACTCGTTCTCTTAAGCATTATTGCAAATGGGGTGATGGGTTTTGGTGAAATGGGATTGTTTAACAATGGAACAAAGGTGTTTCAGAAAGAAGGTGAATCAGGTGTTGCTGATGGACTGATGGTAGGTCTCACTCTCGTCCAAGCCGCTGCTGCTAAAGGAGCGGGTAAGAGTCTCTCTTTTTTTTTTTTTTTCCACTCATTTCGATTCAGATGATCTACTCTTCGAATGTCTTTCAAACGTCATTTTTTTTTCGTTTATATATAATTGACTTTATATGTGGAAAATTTGAAAACAATTCAGATTTCCTATTTATAGAAACTGAACCATCTTTTAATTAGTTTTTGAGAAAATTATTTTGGTTTGACTTTTGCTTTTACACTTAACACGTTCTAATACAAACATGTAAACTCAGACAAACACAAAAGAACAATGGAGACAATATATACTTTTTTTCATCATTCCTACAAAGTTCTTAATTGCTTGACATTTTTAAGACGTAAGGAAAGTTAATTAACTTTTGTGGTGGCAGTGTGTCTGGATGGGTCAGTGCCTGGATATCATTTTTATCGTGGGTACGGTTCAGGAGCAAACAAATGGATCATTCAGTTGCAGGTTAGTAGTACACGGGATGATGAGAATGAGATAGTCTTTAATTATAGGGATATATTCTCAAAAATACCACAAGTTTTTGTTCCAAAATTATCGTTGTTATTTTTGTTTTCCAAATATACCACAAAATGTTTTAAAATTATTGTCAAGAATTCAAATACCACAAAATACTGACAAGAATTAAAAAACATTAACCCTGTAGTTTATTGTCAGTCATGTCACCAAACGTGTGTAATTATAGCTTCAGATTCTCTGACCCCGGCCTTGTTAATTACATAGTTTAAAAAAAATTATTACACTATCTAGTACTTAAGCATGACACAGCATATGAGTATATCTATTCTGATCATCTAATTAATTTTAAGGGAATAAAACCAAAGTGTTACTTCTATATTTAATAAATTGTTCTAACTNTAAAAAAAAAAAAAAAAAAAAAAAAAAAAAAAAACTAGCATTTGAAAAAAATAGATCAACAAGTTATATCATTCATCACCTATGTTCAATTCGATGAACATATATATTTTAACAATTGTGAACTTTAGCATTAAAGTAATCTTCATCGATTCATCTTCCACCTTCTGAGTGGGTTATTAGTTAACCTGGGCTTCTTCTATACCTCATCACCTAATCGTTAAGGTCAAATTTGTTGAAAGGGTGGTGCGTGGTGTGACAGCATAAGAAATTGTCAGAACCGTAAAAACAGTAGTTATGGATCGTCCACATTAATGGAGAAAGAGTTAGCTTTTAAAGGAATACTAAGCAATAAAGCCGCTGAAAATCCAGGTTTTCTCAAGATCCCTTATAATTGAATTTAAAAAATGTGATGTTGATGGAATTGTTATTGAATGATTCTCGTTATGTTGCGCAGACTTTTTCAACTGGAATAAAGTAAAAGTCCGGTATTGTGATGGCGCATCATTTAGCGGTGATAGCGAAAACAAGGTCTTGATCATCTCTTTGCTTTTGATTGATTGTTTAATATCATTATACATTTCATTACTAATTTAACTTAAATTACGGATTCCTATGGACTATGGTTGCTTAATTACCATTAGGAGGCACAACTTCAGTTTAGAGGAAAGCGTGTATTTTTAGCCGTCATGGAAGATTTGATGGCAAAGGGAATGTGCCTGGCCAAAATGGTACTTAGATCCCTATATTTTGATTCTCATTTGAATATGTCTCTCTAACCCTAAGTTACAAGTTGGTAATTAATGTCATAATACTATTACATAAGGCTTTGCTCAACGGATGTTCATCTGGGGGTCTTTCATCGATTTTACGCTGCGATGATTTCAAGAGTTTGTTTCCTCGTACCACCAAAGTAAAATGCATGAGCGATGCTGGCTTCTTCCTCGATGCGTGAGTAATCTGGTGTTTTAATTTCCTTGTCCAGCTTCCTTAGTGCAATATAATAGATGATGGAAAAAATTAGTATATATGTATTGACTGTCTGTAATAAATTACTGAAGCGTTGATATATCTGGAGCTCGTTCTTTAAGGCGTATGTATTCTGGTGTCGTAAACGCCCAGGTACAAGTATAACTTATTATATATGTCTTGATGATAATATACATAGAGATCGTTGAAGGCTAACCAAAAGTTTTTGTTTTTATTTTTTAGGGTTTGCAAAACACGCTTCCTTGCACCTGTACAAGCCATCTTGATCCAACTTCGGTATCCATTTGTCGTTGCTCTTGAGCTATTTTCTGGTGCAATGACTAATGAGCTATATATAGTTCCTCTTTTAACTTACTTAACTTGATTTCAATATTCCACATGCAGTGTTTTTTCCCTGAAAACATAATCAACCAAGTCAAGGCCCCGTTGTTTATTCTCAACTCCGCATTTGATTCTTGGCAGGTTATTTATTATTCGATCTCCGTCTTTTGTTTTTTTTTGTTTACTATGAATCACGGAGTTTTCCTGTCTTGTATATATATATATGTTCTGATTTTGGTGAATTTGATGAGCTCGTAAAAAAAAGAGTAACGAAATTGGAGCAAATTGCCATTTTTAGGGTTTCTTAGCTAACTAAATATGTGAATGAATAAATATTACCTGGGAGAATTCTTTTATGACACTTCGCAGCACTCTCAACTGAAACACTTGATTGTTTATTTTGCAGATTGAAAATAGTATAGCTCCACCATCTGCCGATCCGAGTGGCAGTTGGTATAATTGCAGCTCCAGCTTCAAGTGCAACGACTCTCAGATGCAATTTTTGGAAGGTAATAAATGATATTTTTATGAAACCTGCATCTCTTTTGGTCTAGTATATTGTTTAAGATAACAATTGACATGATACCAACTCTTCACAAGCTTTCGGAAAGCTGATCAAGATTGTTTCTTGCTTTCGGAATCCGAGTTACAGGTTTCAAGATGAGCATGTTAAATGCAGTAAAGACTTTTTCGATGTCAAGCAAGAACGGAGTGTTTATTAACCCACGTTGGGCTCATTGTCAAGCGGAGAGAAAAGATACTTGGTTTCCTGGAAATTCTCAACCGGGTGAAGATAAGGTAAGGAGAAAACAAAAAACGCTCTTATTTTTACAGTTGATCAGTGATCATGATTCATATATTGTTTCAAACACATTTTGATACAAACCTGTAGAATTACATACAAAATAATTAATGTTTGTATCATCTTGTTTGAACAAAACAAATTAAACAGGGGATTGCTGTAGCCGTTGGAGACTGGTATTTCAAGAGAGCAACAAAATAAGCTCATATATATATAGAGTGTGATTATCCTTGTGACAACAAGAATCGTCACTAGGAAATGTTTCCATACAAAGGCAGCGGTTCCATACATGTATTTGTATTAAGCCACAATATTTAAACCTCCGAAGTTTCCCTCTCGAAATAACAAAGAAAGCTATTTGTTCAATTATCAGGATACTAGAGCATCAACATTTTTTCCGAATGTCGTTGTTAATTCTAATATATAATTATAAAGGTCTTTGACGTCAAAATATATAATATGCATAAATCACAGGATAGAAAAAGGGCAAAGATTCCACGACATTCTCTATTTTTTTCTCCATTGCTAATAAACCACGACAAGTGTTTATGTTAATTATCCTTACATAACATATATATATACGCCAATCAAAACTAACACAATGATTGGTTCAATGTAGCCTCAATTATTCGGTTCACATGCACTCCCCTTTCCACTAAACCTTTTTATAATGCAAATGCATATTCATGATTATAATTTATATCTAAATCCTCAAACTAAATAATCTCTTTGATTTCTTTATCAAAAAATAATATATTCTATTTTAGAAAATTGATTTCTTATATATCAAAAGATTCTAAATATTTTTACTCTCATTTATTTAATGTTGAAATTAGACTAATGCGTTTGAAAAACTAAAAAAAAATAGAGTATCGTCTTTCAGTTTAAAGTCAAACAAACATTTATACTTTTTTACTTACCGGTCGAGTTATTGCGTTAGGTTATTTCTAAAAGGTATAAAGTTTTTGGATTAGAATCTTAAAAAGTTATTTGTGTTTATAAAGTAAATAGATTGACTTAAGGATAATAAAATGAAAGCCATCCCGTCACTTCCTTCATGTTTATTAAGGTCAAATCCTCACAGTATTCCGAATTTTCTACAGCGAAAGAATATTCCGACGTCGGCCAAAACACAAGTTTTTGGTCAATGGGGACAATTCCAATTCTCTGATAAGACTCTTATTGAAAGCAAGACTAAACCAGAAGACAAACTTTAAAAGAAAAAATATACTACTATATAGTACCCAGAAATTAAGGGTAGTCGACTCGTAATCTCTCAAATATGTGATCAGTCATTGATTTCAGAAAACCGCGGAAATTATTTAAAAAATAAATAAATATGAAGCTCGTATTTAAACTTGGGTCCTTTAGAAAACAAAATGTCCTTTCTAATTAGTTGAGCTAATCCCCACTTTAGTAGTATTTATTAGTTTTTGCTTTAATTTTATGTTTTCTTAATTTTGTCTTTTAATTCATTACAGGTCTGCAAAATGGTGAAGGATGTGACTCTGGATCACAACTCGTTCACGGAAACAGACAGAAACTGATTTATTACGTTCATCATTGTTCTTCAACAGATTAATTAATGGCAAACACAGACTTCTGAATCATCGAGAATACTATACATAATAATCTTCGTACCCTTGTTACAAAAAAAAAAAAAAAAAAATTAATAAATAAAAGTATATAATATGAGACTGAAATGTTTGCAAAAGAAAGAAGAATATTTGACGTATAAAACACACTTAAACAAATAAAAACAAAGACAGCTCATTTTTTTACCCATGAATATACAGAACACTCAAATCCACTGTACGTATGTATGTATGTATTGTATATCTTTTTTTGTTCTCTACATCTGTTAGGGAGAAAAAAAATAAGCTAAAGAGACTGACCAAAAGAGACGGCCATTCTCTGAAGATCCTTGGAGAACACGTCACTAGTTTCAGCTGTGCCCAAGTTCTCGTTTTGGTTTTGGCTCCAAGGATCTGACATGTTGGAAACGTTGGCTAAGTACTCTCTTTCTGATTTGATGTAGATCGGTTGAGAGCTTTGACTCTGTACAGTGCTCCCATTGAAGAACGGTGTGTTCAAATACTCTGACCATTTTATTTCTTCGAAGTTATGATTGGGTTTGACTAGTGTCGAAGAAGAAGACGAAGAGTTTGGGATTGGCCATGAGAACCCGCCATTCTCGAAGAAATTCGAGGTGTTGTTTGACTGGAATTCCCAATTAGGAGCAGCCTGTTTCACATGATCTCCTCCGGAGACAGTACTCGAACTGTTTTCAGGGGGAAGACTTATCGAGGGCTTTACGCAGGCCGGCGTCTGAAAGACAGAACCAACCATGTTCCCGGGGCTAAACTGCGCCGGAATCAAGGAGCAGAGTGAAGAATCAGTTGTACCAGAGAGTCCGAGGTTTGAGTTGAAGTTAAGCTTCTGGAAACCGAAGTAGTCGGAGAAATCAGATGGCCTTTCGAGGAAGAAGTCTTGGTTAGTTGCAGAGGAGGAAGTAGGAGACTTGTGGTGGTCGTTGCTGCTTCTCTTGTTGTTGTTGCTTGTTGGTTTGTCTTTGTCACTAAAGCTCTCAACTTCAGAGATGGGTTTGTGCGTGTTCGGGTCAATGCCTCTTTGTTTCAGTTTCTTCTTGATGCTCGAGTTCCATAGATTCTTGATCTCGTTGTCGGTTCTTCCTGGAAGCCTTGCCGCAATCTGAGACCATCTGATCAAAAACAGAGTAGGCTTAACATATTAACATGGTTAAAACAGAGCATAGCCAAAAACAGAGAAAGGAAGCTCAAGACATCAACATGATCCTCTGTTTTATATGATTTCTTTTTAGCATTATGGTTTGATGACTGATTATTTACCTGTTTCCGAGGACGGCGTGAAGTTCGACGATGAGATTCTCTTCCTCTGGAGAGAAAGCTCCTCTCTTTAAATCAGGTCTCAAGTAATTGATCCATCTCAGTCTGCAACTCTTCCCACATCTCTGCAAACCTGTAGTAGACTTAGATCGTTAATTACAAAAAAGTGACTTCTTTTTATGTTTTCTTACCATAAATTAAGGAAAGAATGTTACCAGCGAGTTTAGGGACAGAGCTCCAGCAGCCATGGCCGTGATTGGTGATGTGATTGAGAAGCTTCTCGTCTTCTTCAGGAGACCAAAGCCCTTTTCTCAGCTTTTGTTTGTAGCAGCAAGAATGTCTCCCCATTTAGTTAGCTAAAGCTGCAAATGCTGTGCAAAAGAACAAATGAAAGAGAAGAAAGCTCTGTTTTTCTTTTGAAGTATTGAAAGAAAAAGTTTTAAGCGGAGAGAATGTATATGAAACTTTTGAAGGTTAATGGAATCTGAGGGAGAAAAGGAAGAGAAAGGTGGAGAAAATGAAGTAACAGATCTGCAGAGAGAGAAAGAGAGAGAGTATTAATAGAACTTAAGAAAACAAGAAAAGTCACTTTCTTTCAGAAGGGTTTGTTGAATTTTATGCTCTCTTTTATTTCCTATCCCTCTCTGTCTAGAAGTTCTAAAAGTGTGAATTTTTTAAGCTTGGTAGAAACAATTTGATTGGCCCACTTCAGATTAGCTCACACCAATGGTAATAGAGTCATGGTGAAGAAATGGGGTTAATGTAGTTTTGACATTTTACATCACACTAATCATCATACATTCGTCATGTCCCTGTGGACCCATTTTCACAAATTCAAATGCAGCAATTAAAGTATGATCGACATTGATTTCAACCAATCGCCAAGAACTATTTTCTTTTCATGTTCAAATTAACTTGGACAAGTGTGAGTCTAAGTGGTGGAAACATGCTCAATCATGCTGGGCCTGTCCTCGAAGATGTTACGAACCACTAAACGCAGCCAAAATTTCCGTGACATCAGCAACTCTTCTAGACTTTTATTTCGGAGATTTACAGAAATGTCGGGAAGATGTTTTCCATATATATATTCATCATGAAACTCGTGATTTACACACCAAAAAAAGATTTGGTAAAATATAGTCTATGGAGTATATAACATGCGTGACTATTGTTTTTTTAATATGGATGACTTATTGAAAAATGTCTTCTGTCTCAGTGAAAAACATGACATAAATAAACAAATCCTGGTGATATTCATGGTCAATCGATAATATTCAATTTTTTTTTAATAGTGAATTCAGACGAGTCTAGAGCTTACATGGATACCATTTTCTATTTATGAAAACGGTATGAGTGTTACAAAATTGTATCTAAGTCGCAAATAGGCGAGAGGAGAGCTTAGGTAGGAGGAGTGTGTGCTCATAACCCCAGTGTAACGATTTTGGTATGTGACAAAGATATCGCACTCTTTGAGTGATGATGACATGAGAAATAAAAGTTTCTTTTTATTTTTACTTTAATATCTATGTCACCATGCATGCATATGACGACTTTCCGGAAATCTTACAAGAAAATATTTTGTACCCCATGTATAATAATATTTGTGATTTATTTGAAAGTTCATTTTTGGTATCTGCATGAATGAGTAGAAAACATGGAAAGTATATTTTTTATAAAGTATGTTTTTCTTGATCAATTAAAAAACATCTTAACCAAAATAATTAGCGATCCGTAGAACAAAGATAAAATATATCAAATTTTACTAGAGCGGTAGAAGCGCTACACAAAAATTCTTTACAGTGAGAATGGAACAATTAGAGTAACACATTAGATGGTGTGTAGATAAGAACAAATGAATTAAAAGAAGAGTTGTTCGTTGTCGTCATGAAAGACTTCTGCAATGAATTAAAAGCAAATGCTAAATGAGGACTAAATCTTCGTGAAGATGAACGCATCAGTTAAAGGAAATAATGGGAAAGGTTCATAACCAGCAAGAAATTGTCATCATTAGTTAATGTTTCCAGAAATGATTAAATGGAATTCAATGGCTACATAACGGAATTTAGAAAATTTGCTTTAAAAAGATGGTTTCTTTTGCAGATGAATGAGAATAATTAAGTGTCTCTTTTGTTTGCTTTATACATTTTAAATTTTAATTGACTCACTTCTCGTTGGCATTTTTCTCCTTTTCATTGCCTTAAAAACAGTCATAATAGAGAGGGTATATTCTTTGTCCATTCACCCAAACTTTCCCTCAAAAATTCACATGTTGAATTTCTTGTAGTTTTTCTTACGTTATCTAGAGACGGCCTCCCGTTAGACTCTTACCGTTTTATCCATTTGTTTATTGGGACCCTATCCTAAAAAATATCGTGGAAAAAGATAAGATGTATATAAACTTTGAAAGTCATGATGTTAAAAATATTTATTTTGTTATTCTTGATATACATTTATATACTTGGATTAACATATAGCATTTGTTTAGCGAATAGAAAAATAAAATATAGAACGTCTCCTACCAGTCTCGCTCATAGACAAGTAGACAACACATATTTTAAGTGTAATAGTAATTTTGGTAAATGGAGAACATTGAAAATAAATAAATGGCATTGCTGTGATTTAGTACCACTAATAGTGATTTATTTCAGAATTCGGAAATTATAAGTCGATCCCTCATACCTTACTTATATATTTCTGATTTCAATTGATGGAATTATGTGTTTCATCTACACTATTATGAAGCCTGTAACGAGGAATCATTGTCCAATGCCCTTGTTCATGCAGGAGCCCAAAAAGAAGACTCGCTAAATTAACAATAAAGTTATATCTTCTCATAAAAATAATCAAAACTGACATGAAATGTTTCACCCCTCATCAAAAGACAATAAAAATGGAGTAGTGGATTTATTGTAGAATATCTCGAACCAAAGCTGTCAAAAGATACTCTGAATTATATAATTCACCAAATGATTAATTACAAGAAATGCAAATAATTTATTGAAAGACTTTGCAGTTGCAGCGGGTTTCTTTTTAATCAAGTTCAATAAACTAATACCAATCAACACGTTCTTGGAGTATATCATGGAAAAGAAAACATTATGTTAACTTCAACTCTTCAACTATATAATATTAATATCCCCTACAAAATGGAACATATTCGATTAGGATCATGCATGATTGAGTCCCATCATTTGATCATCAACTCGTCATCATCAAATGATATGCAAACATGATTATAAGACAATCATGCATATATCCGCCGCAGCCCTTCCATTATATGCAAACATAATCGGATTTCAGATATTTTTTAGGCGTTGATTTTGATTTGATTAAGAGCATGCATTTTTATTTGCTGTTTCCAAGTTTTCGGTTAATTAATCTCTTTCTTCTGAAAGTGTAACATTGAAGAAACATATTCCATTCAATGGGAAGTTATCTTTTCACCACAAAATGTCTGACTTTATTTTTTTTATATATGTGAAATTGTCAAAGTTTATACGTGTTTCGATTATGATCAGTCATGCAAAAATTTGAAGAAACTATAATTTCATCAATCTACACAAAACTAATAATTAATTTTTATCTTAAATTTATAACATATAACTTCTAGTTAAGATAATATATTGAATATGTATGCTGGCGCATACAGAGTGTACAAACTACAAACCAAATACTATCTACAGTAAAACTAGTAAAACAGTAGCCATATAAATACATACTCATTCATAAACATAAAACACAAATGACCATTTCTAGTTTCTTATCTTACGAACCCTTGTTTTGGTGGGGAAAGAATGAATAGTTTGCATGGTTGATCTTCATGCACTAGAATAGAAGTTTTACTCGTCGAAGAATATAAGTTTTACACTGTAGCTATAACAAAATAAAAGAACGAAATGTCATATTAACCATTAAAATAAAAATATATACATATGAGAACAAATGAGCTGTTCTCTCCACTCAACCTTCAATCACTCCTCCTAAGTTCATTAATTTGAAAGTGTCTCTAAGTAGAGAAATGAGAAAGGGATCGGAATAACATCATACGGTCGTTGTCGTTTGCCATTGTCACAACTCACGAGGATAACAAAATCTTAGCCGACAAAATTTTGGAGAAGAGGCTGTACAGTTAACACGTCTCTAGTACGTTACAGAACTTTCCTTAAATCTAGGCCCTATTAGGGTTCCCATTTTCATTAAAATAATAAATTACTATAAATGATTTGACGGCGGCGCTTGTGGTTTCGATGTATGTTACGTACTTACGTATATTTCAATACATTATGGCAATTAAGTTGAAACCAATGCTGAAGACTCATCAGAAAGCTAGATATCATAACATTCGTGAGGAATTCTAGTAACTAAAGCATTCTATCGACTAAACCAATCTACAAAACAGCTCTTATATCAAAATTTTAATATTTTGACATCGCTAATTGAGCGACGATGAGGCGACTCCCAAGGCGATTCACAAAACCCTAGATCTCAAATCCATAGAGCGGCGGCCACTTTTTACACACCTCTCATCTCTGCGCCGATAAGGTGAAGGGGTCTCCTCTCCTCAATCCGCTGTTCTGAGGAAGTGGTGTTTTTGTCTGATTTGAAGCCTCCGGTTGTATGGCCTGTCTTGTCTGGGGGTTTTCTAGCTTATGTTACGTTTTTATTTGATTGTCTCTAGCTGTTTGCTACGCTGTTTTGTGGAATCTGGGTGAGTTGGATTACAGATCTGAATAACACGGGGGAGATCATCCAGATTACTACTATTCTTTTTGATTCCTTTCTAGCGTTATGTGATAGAGGAAAATCGTATGCACGATAATCCGATAGATAATAGAATCAAT